>PVJH01011985.1:0-57548 GCA_004026705.1 Nesogale talazaci | reverse complement strand
AAGGGCAATGTAGCCAAGAGGAATTAGTGTGAAACCCAAATGAAGGCCGAACATGATAGTGGAACAAGAGGAAAGTAAACGGAAATAGAGGAAAGAGCTAGGAGGCAAGGACATTATAGAAGTCTAAAAACAGGCATGTGCATGTATTTTTTATATAAATTAACGTAGCAGATGGACATTAGGAATCTACTCAAATACTCCCTCAATACAAGAACACTTTGTTCTAAGAACGTGGTGTTCCGTGATGCTCACCTTCCCTACCGAATCGCTGAAGTCAAAATGGGTGCATAAGCAAATGTGGTAAGAAAGCTAATGGTGTCCAGCTATCATGGCTGAGCCCCGATCATGGCGTAGTGGTTGTGCACGGGACTGCGGCCCACTGGGTTGGAGGTTCAAATCCAGCAGCAAAGGTGGGCCTCCTACTTCCACCACCAGAGGGCAGTGATGTCCCCAAAAAACAGAACAAACAAAAAAGAACATCTGGGGCCTTAAAGGTTTGAAGATAAACAGGTGGCCATTTAGTTCAGAAGGAACAAAGGCCACATGGAAGAAGCACAGCAGCTTGTGTGTGCATGAGGTGTTGACGGGATCAGATATCAGGCATAAAAAATCCTATCAATGTGAATGAGGGGATCTATGAAGTAGAGACCCAGAACCCACATGTAGACAACTGAACAACCCTTACAGAAGAGTCACAAAGAAGAGATAAGCCAGTCAGGGTGTAGTACTGCACTGATGAAACATACTTTCCTCTAGTTCTTTAATGTTTCCTCCCCACCACTATTTGTGTGTGTGTGTGTGTGTGTTGTTTTGTTTTGTTTTTGTGGCATCCCTGCCCTGGTGGGAGTAACAAACCCAGCCTTGCTCCTGGAGAGCTGCTGCTGGATTTGAACCATCAACCCTGTGGGTTGCAGTCCCACTCACAACCACTACACCATCAGGGCTCAGCCCTCCCCACCACTATTATGATCCCAATTCTACCTTACAAATCCAGGTAGACCAGATAAGAGCTGGTACAGATAAGAGCTGGGAATCTAAGAAAGATAAACCCCTCAGGACTAATAATGAGAGTAGCAATACCAGGAGGATAAAGGGAAGGTGGGGGAGAAAGGGAAATGCATTACAGTGATCTAAATATAACCCCCACACAGGGAGATGGATAACAGATTAGTGGGTGAAGGAAGATACTGGTCAGTCTAAGACATGACAAATAATATTTATAAATTTTCAAGGGTTCTAGAGGGAGGGAGGGTGGAGAAAGGAAGGAAACAAATGTGGAGCTGATACCAAGGGCTCAAGTAGAAAGAAAATGTTTTGAAAATAATAATGGAACTATATGTACAAATGCACTTCACACAATGGATATATGTATGGATTATGATAGTTGTATGAACCTCCAATGATAAAAATAAAATTAAAAAAATAAAAGTTGCAGCAGAACATTGACAGAGAGCGGTCATAAAATTAGAGTTGATTCAGAAAAGGAGTGGAACAATGGATATCATTGTTCATGTCAGATGAATTTCAGCTGAAAGCAAAAAATACCAGAAAGATGTTTACATTTATTTATTTATTTATATTTTGCATCACTGCTGTGGTGGGAGTAGGAAGCCCAGCCTTGCTCCTGGAGAGCTGCTGCTGGATTTGAACCGTCAACCCTGTGGGCCGCAGTCCCGCATGCAACCATTACGCCACTGGGGCTCAGCTAAACTGTGTTTTATTGTCTATGCAAAGGCACCCACATTTGACGGTGTGGACCATAACAAACAATGGATACCCTTGAGAGAAAGAGGTATTCCACAATATTTAATTGTGCACAAGCAGAACCTGTACATGGATCAAAAGGCAGTGGTGATAACAAAACAAGGGGTAGTGTATAGTTTTAAATCAGAGAAGTGTGTGTCAGAGTTGTATCATCTCACCATATTTAGTCAATCTGTATGCTAAGTAAATAATTAGACAAGGTGGATTATATGAAGAATGTGGCATCAGGATTGAAGAAAGGCTTATTAACAACCTTTGCTATGCAGTGAACACAACTTGTTTGCTGAAAGTGAGGACTTGAAACACTTGCTGATAAAGATCAAGGATTGTAGCGTTTAGTACAACTCAATGTTTACAGCCTTTAATATAGGTTTGACAGAAAATAATTCTATATATCTAGTTATATGTACCACAAATATATCCATTTACTAGAGTAGTGCATATAGAGGGCAAACTAAGAAAAACTTTGGCCATAACCAATCACTGGAAGGAATAAATCACTGGGCTTCAAATCTCAGGTCACAGTCTCAAGGTCAACTGGTATAACATAATCCACAAAGACAATGATCTAAATTCTATTTTGGAGTGTAATAAACTTAAGAATTACACTCCAAAATAGAGGCCTAGATGACCCAACCACTGGTCCTCAACTTCTCCAAGAAAAGAATAATGAAGAAAATCAAAGATACATGGAAAGAGCTGGTCCCTAGGACTCATGGCTCATGAGAACCCCAGCCTCCACAACCCTGAGACCAGCTGAGCTGGATGGTGCTTGGCAACCAATTCCAACTCTACTTTAAATGAACAATAGGAAGTACTGGATAAAGTGAACAGAAGGGAATAAAAATGTGGAACAAAACTCAAATAATAAATAAAAACAGGAGTTTCTGTTGTGATGAGACTGATCAAACAAACCTTCAACACCATGGCTCTAAACACTGTTCAAATCTGTAATTAAATATACTCTGGTAATTCTGTTTATAGCCAAGCAACAGAAATGCCTATCAAAAGACCACCAACCACCCAGGTTTGCACTCCTTCGAACAATCAACCATACAAAATGAAAAAACACACCATTTTCCCAGGAAAAAAGGTGAAAGGATAGAAATGGAGAGGAAAGGACAAATGGGAATGGAAAAAACACTTAAGTAGTAAGAGTGTTCTTATAATGTGTTAAATTCTACTCGATTATATGAAATATAAAGCAAATGGAAACAATTTTCTCTGTAAACTTTAACATAAATCACAATAAAAAGTTAAAAACAAGTTAGGGGGAAAAACCTGATAGAGTAAATTATTGAATGGTTTCTCCATTTTTATAAGAATTAAAAATGGGAGCTGAGACCTGGTGGCATAGTGGTTGAGTGCAGGACTGCGGCCCACTGGCTTGGCAGTTCAAATCCAGCAGCAACTCTCCAGGAGCAAAGCTAGACCTTCCACTCCCACCAGAGGGCAGTGATGCCCCAAAACAAACAAACAAAACAAAACAATTAAAATTAAAATAGCTGTGAGTAGAACTTATTTCAATATTCTTCTCTAGCACAATTCAAATGTATCAATTCTTTCTTCAGTCTTCCTTTATTCAATGTTCGCCTTTCACATGCATATAAGGCAATTGAAAGTATCATGGCTTGGAAAAGAATACTGAAAGTACCATGGGTTATTGAAAGGACAAACCAATCTGTCTTGGAAGAAGTATGATCAGAGTGCCCCTCAGAGTCTTACATACTCTGCACCCGTTGTCAGGAGAGACCAATTCCCGGAGAAAGACACGGTGTTTGCAACGCAGAAGGGCAGCAAAAAAGAGGCAAGGCGTCAAGTGGATGGCTTGACACAGAGGCTGCAACAATGGGATCAAGCCTAGGAACAACTGTGAGGGTGGGGCAGGACCACACAGTGCTTTATTCTGCTGTAGTTAGGTCGCTATGGCTTAAAACTGACTCAGTGGTACCTGTTGGACTATGGCTATGCATGCATTTAAAAAGAAAAATTAATTCACCATAAACAATGCAATATTGCTGTTCCTGTGTAAGGAAATGACTGACAGCAACTAAGATTTACTGGATACTTATTATTTGTTAAAAATTCTTATGTGACGCAGGCAAGAAATACTCTGATCTTGCAACTTAGGCACAGAGACATAATGTCTAAGGTCATGATCTCGTATGTGATGAGGTTGGAATAATAATAACTTAATAATAATACCCGAACCTGGTTCCAGAGACCTTTCTTTTTCATTTTCTTATTCATTTTTGTGTGGCCTTGGAAATTTTCTTTTTGTTTTTTTAATCATACTATTGAGGGCTTTTACAGCTCTTATAAAAATCCATGTATCAATTGCATCAATTGCATTAGTGGATATGTTGCCATCATCATTTTCAAAGCATTTTCTTTCTGTTTGAGTCCCTGGTATCAGTTCCTCTTTTTTCCCTCCCACTTTCACCAGAGGCTTTTATTTTTAATTAATTTTGCTTCGATTTTAATCACAAAAGGGGTACTTGCATCTAATGATTTTTTTTAAATGAAGGTAAATACATATTATATAGTCCTGCTTCTCAAAGGCCTCACAAAAATTATGTAGTACTATAATATGAATAAATCATATTATAGTCTTACTTTTAAAAATGTAATTAACACAATATTAGAATTATCTATAGTACATTTTTCATTTACTCTTTAATTCCAGGTACTATTACTTTGAGTGTTCAGAATACAAGGGAAAGGTTTGTACAGTCTTTGTAATGAGTACAGTCTTTGTAATGACTATTGAGACACATTAGGCATTTGTTTGCATAGACATCCATTTCAGATTATATTCACAAATGGAATACTCACAGAATAAAAACAGTTGAATTTCATGCCTAATAGATACTCTAACAACACAGTTTTGGATATAATTTGTTAAGTTTATTTTTGGCCTACAGTGTGTTTCATGTCATTTTTACATTAGCCTAGTTCTTCAACAGACTGTAATGCTTTTGATGTTTTACTTTCAGTCAAAACACTTGTGTTAAAGAAAAAAAAAAGAACTAAGTATCATAAAACACAGGGAAATAATTACTAAGTGTAGCAAATGCTGTTCAGATATTCAAGAAACTATATTTGACATGTTACCAGTGAAAAACTTGATCTGTTTACTAAATGAACATTCGTGGTCGATATAAAACTAATTAAAGGAACATATGAATTTCTCTCATAATTACATTTTACCTTGTTCCACCACCATAATAGTATCTCAAAACGAAAAGTCTCTTTACCATCTTGTAATCATTTTCTAAAACACTAATATTCCAGTGACACTAGTCAAGGAGTCATAAATTCTAACAGTAGCAATTTGACAATATCACCAGTTACAGAAGGCTACTCTATTAAAGAATAAATATGAAAAAAGACATTATCTAAATAGTACAAAAAAGAAAACAAGCCTGAAATTCTAGAACTGCATTTGAAATGCACTTGGAAAGCACTGCATATTCACTGACTTTAACTACTGCTTCAAAGATGTGACTTTGACAAATATTTGGCTGAGGAATGTGGTAGCTACAGAATCTGGTGTCAATCTGAGAGGATTACAAGTGAAGGGGTGGAGTCTGGTCTGTCAATCAAGACAAAACCAATGAGGCCCCTGTGTGGGCATAACCTTCTCCTGAGAATTCTGGGAACTTCTTTATTTCCTTCTTGGAGGCTGAAAACACTTCTCTCTCTCTGCTCATTTCCTGAGAGAGATTCTACTGACAAGACACATGGCACTACACCCGGGGGGCTGGAGAACCACATGGACTAACCCTGACGCAACCAAACCACTGGAGCCAGAGAAGCCATAGAGACCCCTGCCAGGGCTGAGATGCTTACACCATCACTGGATCCACCACTGGATCCACCAGACACCAACGCACTGGCCTGGGATCCTGCTGCACTTGGCATCATTGCATGTATTTCCTGAGTCTGAAGAGGAATTTATAGATTGGCATCAGACATATGGGCTAATAATGGATTTATGGACTTGATCTGGACCGGGCTGGTATGTTTTCTCAATATTCAACTGCTCTTGTATATAAATAAAATTCTTATAAACATGAGTGTCTATGCATCCGTTTCTCTGGTCTGCCCAGACTAATACAGGTAACATTTTACAAGGAATCCTGGTGGCTTAGGGGTTAATCACTGGGCTGTTAACCTCAGCATCAGCCGCTCAAATCCATCAGCCACTCCTACTGAGTAAATGAGAAAAATGAGGCTGCCTACTGCTACTAAGTTCAAAATGACTTGATGACAGTGAGTTAGGATGGGTAACCATTTGCACCACTCCTAAGATCTCCTACCAGTTCCACAAAGATAGCGAGGTACTACTCTCAGGTAGGTAGCACTAGGGTAATAGGTCAGAGATTATCAACTTAGGCACAGCATTTATGTTTTATTCGGACCTCCTGGAAAGCAAAGAAATTGAGCATACTCTGGGGTTTCAAAAGTCTGCGGAAATTTCTCATTTTCTTTTCTTTTTTTTTTTGGCATCACTGCCCTCAGGTGGTGGGAGTAGGAGGCCCAGCCTTTGCTCCATGGAGCTGGAATCGAACCTCCATCCCAGGGGGCCGCAGTCCCGAGCACAACCACTACGCCACCGGGGCTCAGCCTCCTCGTTTTCTTTTAATGATATTTTTCCACAAAGTTTTTGAAGCCTCTGCATCTACTTCACACAACCGAACAGAATATGCCTATGGAAAAATGTACATTAACTATTAAATCAACAGCAATTATTGCACCCCCACCTCCCTACTCCCATAACCATCATGCTTTGCAGTAGGTTCCTTGGAGCATGAACCAGGCTGGCCCTACCCAAGGGTCTTTTCCCATACTACCTCCCTTGCCTGACAATATTCCTAGGATTCTTTGCTGGACTTGTTCCAGTTCATCCGTCAGATAAGATTTTCCTGACCACACTGTCTAAAAGTCTGGGATCTTCCCCGAGGAACCCTGCCTTGTTCCCTCTGAACAAATACCTCTCAACAGTGCAAAGAAGATTGTTGATCTGCCTGCCTTCCCGCTGGAATGGTAGCTCAGGAAGACAGGGCTCTGGTAGCTCTGCTGCGGGTTCTCAGCCCTAGCCCATTATGCAGTAAGTGTTCAATAAACGCATGCATTCTTTCTTCATCATTAGACTCACTATCCCAGTTAATCTTCCCAAGTACAAATTAAGTGTTCCTAGGTAGCAATCCTGATGGTAAAGTCACTTAACACTGAACTGCCAACTCCAGGTCAGTAGTTCAAAACCACCAGTCACTCTATGGGCCAGAGACTATGTTTCTATTGCTGTCAAGCATTAAAAATCAGAAACCGAGAAGGGCAGTTCAACCCTGTCTTACAGGGTCGCTATCAGTCTGAATCAAGACTCAATGACAGTGAGGAGGGGTTTTTTTTGTTTTGTTTTCTTGAGGAAACACTAGCTATTATAAATTGTTTATTTAACCAAATATTTACTCCCATCAAAACTGATTTGTCTCTTTCAACTCCAAGGTTCAGCCTGCCAACCCCAGTATCTTTTCAAAGGTTTTAAACTATCACCACTCAAACTCGATGCTAAGTGATATTTTAAAAATTGCATCAATATCCCCTAATATACAAACATTAACAATTTGTATAATTTAATTTCAACAAAACCAAGTGTGATCTGCAGCTCATAACTCTACACCAAATAATGTGTAATTTCTCTTAATTATATCCTAATTCCTTGCTACATCAGTTCAAACCCATCAGCTTCTCCATGAACAAAAGGTATGTCTTTCTGAACCTGTAAAGGTTTTCAACCTTGAAAGCCCACAGGACAGTTCTTCCCTGCCCCACAGGATTCCTATGAGTTGGAACTGATTAAATTGGCAGTGAGATAAGAAATATATTCCAAAACTAATGAAAGTCTAGATGAAATAGCTCAATTTCTAGAAACACACTACTTAACTAAACTAATACCCACTGAACTGAAAAAAATTTGAACATACTGTATATACTCAAGTATAAGGTGACATGACTGTCAGTCAAGGTACCACAAAAACTGCATTAAAAATGTGCTGAAAAAACTTGGCTTATACATGAGTATATATGGTACCTATCATAAAGAAATGGAACAGGCCATAATTAAAAATAACAACAATAAAAAAAGATCTGGGCTCATGCAGCTTGACTGATGAATTGTATCAAGTAGTCAGAGAACAGCTGACACCAATTCTACTCAAACAATTCCAGATTGTAGGTAAGAATACTCCCAAATTCATTTTAAATAAGTCAGCAGAACAAATAATTGAAGTCTAAGCCTAAGAAAATTGAGTCTGTGGTCAAAATAAATAAAGGAAGGAGGTAAATATGATATGAAAACAAACACCAACAATCAAAAATTCCAATGAATCCCATTCTGTATCTTCAGAAATGGGCTAACTCTGGCAAACTTAAAATATTTAGGTAAAGTACATGAGGAAATTCACTTCAACAGAAATGGTAGATAAACTTAAGCATTAAATTCAAATCTTGCTTCGGCGGCACATATACTAAATTCAGATCTAGTTTGAGCTGGAACATCACTGAGCACAAAAATAGATGTTTCCTGGTATGAAGAAGAGTGTATCCTGCTTAGCCAGGTGTTCATGCTACTAGATGCCAATCGATAAGCAAAGGAAAGCCACGTAGACACACAACAGCACCAACTCTTCATAAGAAACCAAGACAGCCATCTTATTAAACTGTAAAAATCATTTAAAGAGTCACAACCAATACTTAGAAAGAAACATGGGAAAGCTAAGTGCATCACATGTAGTAAAGGTAAATGCTGATTCACGTTTTTATTTCAACTATTTCTGTGTGTGCACAAGCACACATGGAAGTATCAGCAAACGGTTAAAAGTCATTGCACAGAGAAACTTCTACACATAATATACATCTGAAGATGTAGCAAGAACATTCTTAACAATCAACCCAATAGAAGGGGGAAAAGTCTACTTTCAGGAGGAAGAAAAAATTAGAGTATAGTCACACCATTAATACTATTGCTCGGGCTGAGTCCTGGTGGCGTAAGTGGTTGAGTGCAGTACTGTGGCCCGCGGACTTGGTGGTTCAAATCCCGTGGCGGCTCTCAGGAACAGCACTGGGTAGCGCCCACGACCACCAGAGGCAGTGATGCCCCAAAACAAAACAAAACAAAACAAAACAAAAAATACTATCGCTCACTCACCCACTGCCACAAAGTCCATGCCGACACATAGGGATCCTAGAAAGACAGGGCAGAACTGCCCCTGTGAGCTTCTGAGACGGTCACTCTTTTTTTGCTTGGTTTTTCTGAGGCTTCTCTTTTTGTTTATTTAACAGTCTGGAAAGGTTCCAGGTCAGCATGAAGAGAATCATCTCCAAGTGATCATTAAAAAATGCTCCGTCCGTCTGTCTTGTGGTTTGCCTTTCTCTACAGCCCGTCACTGTTTGTATTTAACTAACAGAAGGGGAAAGCGACCGGGAGACTTTGTGTAGGACCAGGTCTGTAAGAGGCACAGTCTTGGGCTGAGCCCCGGTGGCGTAGTGGTTGTGTGTGGGACTGTGGCCCACAGGACTGGCAGTTCAAATCCAGCAGCAGCTTGCCAGGAGTAAAGCTGGGCCTCCCACTCCCACCAGGGCAGTGATGCCCACCAAAAAAAAAGAGAGAGAGAGAGAGAGAGAGAGAGAGGGATACACACACACACACAGACACACACACACACACAATTTACTTGTGCTCACCATTCCAAATAAGTGCACCTACACCTAAAATCTTCATGAATGTGACTGCTACAAATACAGACGGACACATGTGAGTTATATTGGAAAACTATGTACCTTAAGTGGCAATACCATTGATAACACAATTTTCTGAAATGGTGAACTTCTGACAAAGTTTAAGCTAAATAAAGTACAATTTGCCCCCCGATTCACTCAGTGTTCACATTCCTGGAAAATTCACTATTAAAATCATGCAAAACTATGTTTAAATGTAAAACAGAGTTAGAATCAGTTAAGTATAAACAGGCTTTTCACCTACAAGAACATCTGGGAAAACGCTCAAAATATGTGCAGAACTTGTGGGATTGTCTGGTATGTCTGGCTCCCTGAATGCCAGTGCCGCCCTCCTAACCAACACAAAATATACCCTTGTGTTAGACAGGGTTCTCTAGAGAAACAAAACCAGGACACTAGTTATTCTCTTTATATATTTATATAGATAGATGAATATATAATATAATAAATAAACAGTTAACTAATCCATAGAGCAATACAAATGGCTTGGTGCAACGCACTTGCGTGAGACAGCTAGAAGACTGGCAGTCCTTGGACTGTTGTGGGCCACCGAGTAGTCCTCTGCAGAGCAATTCAGGCTATCCAGTCACAAGCAGCAAACAGCAGAGCAGGTCACCGACAGTCAGATGACAGAGTCCAACAGTCCCCAGCTCAAGAGATGTATATTCCAGGAGTGTGGCGAAGTAGGGCTCAAAGGAACCTCAACTCACAGTAACACAGTCCATGGATTAGGTGTCCCACGGGTAGTGTTGCTTGGAGATCGAGGCACAGGACGAACAAGGCAGACAGCTGACCCGAAAATCCAAGAGCAAGAGGGCAAGGGTGGGGCTTGCCAAGACATTTCTATTTCCATGTGCTCATTGGTCATATCGGTTTTGGCCATGTTGGCACATCAAGCTTACCTAGCACAACCCTCAAAATTCCAAACCCCTAATAGGAACAGCACCATCATTATAGAAAACCAAGGAATTCGAAAAATGCTAGATCCCAGTCTGGTAATCAGACAATTCTTATTTTCATCGTGTAAATGTGATAAAATGGCTATCTAAGTTCTCATTTTGATCAAGGGCCAATCCTTATACATTGATAAAGGCAGATACAATTTAAGGACATTCACTCTAAATAAAAGGGATATACTAATATTTTAAGTCTTTTCACCCATGACGGAAATCTTGAAAGTAGTTTATTTTGCTAAGATATAAGTGCACAAATGGAAAATCACTGTTAGAAATCACACAGCATTTTACAGTTTGCAAAGCGCTTTTATTTTAACTATCTTAGGAATCCTAGAAGCACTGGTAGTGCAGTAGGTTAAGCAATGGACTGCTCCACTGCAGTGAGTTATTAAACATGGCTTTTCTAATCAATCTTTCTAACTCCCATCAACTGACTTTTTCCAGATGGATCTGGGTAAGAAGGGGAAGCTACTGATAGGATATGATTCAGCTGTGCATGATTAATAAGGTTCATTTTGATTGCCACTCTGCTGGGGAGAAAATGAACTCTCTCAAGCAGGAAGGGTGAAGGGAGACCTCGCTATCAGTAAAAGAGAGAAGCCAGGAGTGGACCAGTCTTTCGGATCCCTGTACATTGAACCTTCTTGATTCAAGAGACAGCTGTGACACTAGAGAAGCAGCCACAACAGAATCAAGAAGCCGGCTCCAAGACAGAGTGGTAGTCTTCCAAGCCCACGGAGCAAAAACAAACTAACAAACAAAAACTAGCCAAGTGTCTTTGGACAGGAGGCTGGCTTGTGGAGTGATGTGCCAGTATAGCACTTACTTGGGGAAATCTAAGTTTATTGACCCACGGAGCTGGGCTAAGGGCCTTTGGACTGAGGCTTATGGTGGAATGCCTTTTGAGCACTTATTGGCAGCCTAAAAGCACTTTGTAACATTGCAAGGGAAGGACAGAGACCAATGGACTATGTGGCAAAGAGACTGAAGACAAGAGCCTGTTGGCATGACTGAGGAGAGGCTCTCCTACCAAATAATTTTATCCTGGGCATTTGTAACTGGTTAATTGAGTATTGTGTGTTGAGCTCTGTGTGGCCACTGCAATGAACTATAGAATCCAACTGAAGCAGAGTGCTGTTGGAGGGCAAGCTGGGGTTAGAACTGGTGGAGGGGAGCATGTCTGACTTCAGCTTCAAAACTGCCTTGGGTGATTCTCATGCAGATTTCCATTTTCTTTCTTTTGTAGCTAGAGGAGGTCAAACACGCCATTTCTACGTATAGTTAGTGTCAGATGGGAGATCATTGCAGACTTTAAATTCATTGGAACAGTAGACTTTGTAAGAGAAAAAAGGAAGGTGCATGAACAGTGAAACTTTTGATTCTTTGATGGTTACTTTATTATCTGTAATGGTTTAAATCAGCAGTTCTCAACCTGGGGGTTGCGACCCCTTTGAGGGTTGAAAGACCCTTTCACAGGGGATGCCTAAGATAATCGGAAAACACATATTTCCTATGGTCTTAGGAATCAAGACCCCGCTCCTCTATCCGTCTCCAGGCAGATCTGCCCACATGCAGATGCAGCCACCTACTTGTACCCAGCATGAAGACTGTTATCCATGTTCCACCAAGCTTCTTCAAGGCAAAATGTCATTGATTGGTCTTTAGAAATAGATATTGAACAATATATAATTACATATTGTTTTGTGACTAATCACTATGCTATAATTATGTTCATTTTATACCAATGAAAATGCATCCTGCTTATCAGGTATTTATATGACAATTTATAATAGTAGTAAAACTGCAGTTATGAAGTAGCAACAAAAATAATTTTATGGCTGGGTGGTCACAACATGAGAAACTGTATTAAAGGGTCTTGGCATTAGAAAGGTTAGTGTAATGTCCTGTAGAAGACAGCCTTATCTTTGTCCTACAGCACTGCTAGTGGTTTTAACGTCTCAGTTTTGGGGGAGTCCATACACACCTCTGCACTTCAAACAAGCTGGCTTCCTTGTTCTCAGCCCTAGTCCTTAGGGGCTAGGTCAGTGCTCATAGGCTTAGAATTCCACACAACTCCCTAACTCCAGACCAACCAGCTCGTCTCTCTCCTCCCCCTCTTCCTCCCTTTTATCTCCTCTTAACTTAGCCTCTGTAAACCAAGTAAATGGGTGCCAATGGAACATGTGCAAGACTCAGCTCATCTCTTCACTGTTTACTGTCTCCAATATGCACTCAACACATGGATCTGGGTGGTTCCCACAATGAGAACACCAGACTGTCTGCTTCAGTCCTAGGACGGGCTTTCTCTGATGGGCACAGACTTTTCCTGCATCAATGCATCCAATGGCAAACTGCTTACTCAAATTTAGGAGAACCAAACAGTTTATTTTTCCTCTGTAAGCCTTGCTTCAAAAGTAAGTAGCCTGTTCTCGCAGCAATTTTGAGTAAACCTCAAGTTTCTAGCTACGGCGCCCCTTACTCCATAGACTTCTGGCTTAAAATAAAGATGGTTCCTTCTGGGCAATTGATAACTCCCTTTTTAGCATATCTAATTAAATTTAGGCTGAAGGAGGGTTTACAGGTTTTTGTAATAATGATAATCACATTGGTTTCTCTGACACATTTAGGCCTGTTTTACATTATCAGGAGGAGAAACATTCATTATCCATAGAACAGACAGATAAACACCTAACATTTAACCCTTTAAAAAATACCTGATTTTAATTTACTCCCCCTGGACATATCTCCATTTATGTGAATTTAACCTTAGACCTCAGGTATACTAGACATAGTAGGCTCAGGCTTCCTATCATTCATCCTGCTTAACCAGCCTGGCTTTGGCCCTAGGCCCCTCCGGAAGCAACTTTTCTGCCCTTAGCTATCGCACACCTGTCAATATCAGAGGGTCAGTATTGTCTTGACAGCAGTGAGTGGTAGCAAGTATATGAGGCGAAATTACTACTATTTTCATATTACTTGTCAGGAGAGCATTCTCAAAATGGTCAGTCGCTAAAACATCAAGGCCAAAGTCACAGAACAAGTGCCAGAGACAGGACTTCATTTGATTTCAAGTCCTACCTTTTTTTATCATGCTATACTGCTTCTTTCCACCACTCATTCGACAGTTTGTCAAACGTGGTGGCTTATGCGTTGCTATGACGCTAGAAGCTATGTAACTGTTATTTCTTTTTTTTTTTTAATAAAAAATCATGTTATTAGGGGCTCGTACATCGTTTTTCCAATACATAGATAAACATACTGTGGCAAGCACCCTGGAACTGCTATTTCAAATGCTGGCAAAGTCACCTGTAGTGAACAGGTGTCAGCAGAGCTTCCACACCAAAAGAGAGAGAAGAGGGAATAGGTGGTCCTCTTCTGAGGAATTAACCTCTAAAAACCTTATTAAGAGTAGTGGGACATTGTCAAGATACAGTAATGAACCCCTCAGGTGAAAAGACAATGAAAACACAACTGGAGTATAGAACTGACACCATGCTTGGTAAAGTTGAGAGTCTGAATAAAGAGGAAAGCGCGATCAGGTGGGTGGACTTAGTGGCTACGACAATGGGCTCAAACATGACAGCTGTGCAGATGGCGCAGTTCTAGGTATACCATCATTCTATTGTACGTAGGGTCATTAGGAACTGGCCTCAATTCAATGGCAGTAGGATTTGGCTTTGGTTTACATTGCTCCATAAAGATCCAACATGACAATACAGATAGTAGGAATTCCTCAGCACATGTAATGTGTTGTTAACCGCAAAATGTTAGCTTAATCGATTTTGATTTATGACAGAAAACTGTATCACACAAATCAGTTTTTCTCAAAATGAATGTCTTTTCAGTGTTGTCTTATTTCACTGGAAAAAAAGAAAAGTGCTGAAAAGGGAAAAAACTACCATGTTATCAGTTACAAGGACATATAGTATCTAATTACTAACACTGAAAGATTCTGGGCAGAATTATAGTGATTCTGATTTTGGGGGGGGGGGGGCGGGGAGCCTCACTGCCCTATGGTGGGAGTTGGAGGCCCAGCCTTGCTCCTAGAGAGCAGCTGCTGGATTTGAATCGCCAAGCCAGTGGGCCACAATCCCGCACTCAACCACTACTCCACTGGGTCTCAGCGTTAGTGATTCTGATTTAATCACTAGACCCTACTACTAATTATAAACGGACAATGTCATTGAGTCAATTCTAATACAGAGTGACCCCTGCAGGGAAGGGTAGAACTACCCCTGTGAGTTTCCATGATTGCAAATCTTTTTTTGTTTTGTTTTGGGTGGGGGGGAAGGGCATCACTGCCCTCTGGTGGAAGTAGGAGACCCAGCCTTGCTCCTGGAGAGCTGCTGCTGGATTTGAACCGCCAGCCCACTGGGCCGCAGTCCCGCGCACAACCGCTACGCCACCAGGGCTCAGCCCAATTCGAAGCTTTACGGGAGTAGAACACCTCATTTTTATCCACAAGTGAATTAGCTCAGAACGGCTGATTAACAGCAGCCCAATGAATTAACAACTACAAAATCAAAACATACTGGGCTGCCGACCACAAGGTTAAGAGCTTGAAAACACCAAGTGCTCCAAGGGAGAAAGATGAAGTTTTCTACTCTGGAAAGTGTTAACAGTCACAAACCCCACAAGAGCAGTTCTACATTGTCCTGAGTCAGAATCAACTGGATGGCGGAGAATTTCAAGACTCGGTCTTATGGATGTTAACATTAGGGGAAGTAAAAAAGCCTGTAAAAAACTGGGGGGAGTAAGGAGCTGATAGCATTGATAATTGTATAACTCCACTCAATGGGATCAAATAACAGAATTGCATGTAAATGGATGTATTGGATATGTAAGGTATTAGGGGGGATGGAGGAGGGTCCCTGGGGGTTAGGGCAAAGGGGAACCGATATCAAAAAGTACAAGAAGAAAGAATGTTTTGAAACTGAAAGTAGTAGTAATTTTACAATACTGCTTGAAGTACTGGAACTTTGGAATATTATATTAATTGATATTAATTATTACAATGATATTAATACGATATTAAGAGCTCCCAATAGAAGGATCAAAACAAACAAAAACAAAACTGTTTGTTTCTGAAGAAATGTCTATTATCATTAACAACCTCATAAAATTTCAGCTTAATTCAAGTGCATCTTATGGAGTCAATACATCAGTCCTCCCTTCAAATGACTTAAGATTGTACATTAACTTAGTCTGACCCAGAGTGGTCAATTAACTTCAAACTCTAAATGGAATTATGCTATGCTTACTTGATAATATACATTCAAGAGTATACACTTGGGGCTGAGCCCCGGTGGCATAAGTGGTTGAGTGCAGGACTTTGGTCCGCGGGCTTGGCGGCTCAAATCCAGCAGCAGCCCTCAGGAGCAGCACTGGGTAGCGCCCACGACCACCAGTGGCAGTGATGCCCCCCCCCAAAAAAAAAAGAGTATACACTCATCAAGAGTACGTACACTTATGTGTATATAATAGTTTACAGTGTATATGCTCGCGTATAAGTCGACCCGAAAATCAGGTGGGGCACCTAATTTTACCACAAAAACTGCATTAAAAATGTGCCGAACAAATGTGGTGAAAAAAGCTAATGACAGTTGGCTATCAAGAGAGATAGCATCGGGCTGAGCCCCGGGGGCGCAAGTGGTTGAGCGCGGGACTGCGGCCCACAGGCTTGGCGGTTCAAATCCAGCGGCGGCTCTCAGGAGCAGCGCTGGGTAGCGCCCACGACCACCAGAGGCAGTGATGCCCCCCCAAAAGAGATAGCATCCTATGTGATCACGAGGTGTCGAAGGGATCAGGTAACAGGCATCAAAGAACAAAAAAATCACATCATTGTGAATAAGGGGAGTGCGGAGTGGGAACCCAAAGCCCATTTGTAGGCAACTGGACATCCCCTTACAGTAGGGTCGCGGGAGGATATGAGCCTGTCAGGGTGCAGTGTAGCAATGATGAAACATACAACTTTCCTCTAGTTCTTAAGTACACACACACACACACACACACACTTGCACTATCATGATCTCAATTCTACCTTACAAATCCAGCTAGACCAGAGGATGTACGTACAGACAGAAGCTGGAAACACAGGGAATTCAGGACAGATGATCCCTTCAGAACCACTGCTGAGTGTGGCAACACCGGGAGGGTGGAGGGATCGGTGGGTAGAAAGGGGGAACCGATTACAAGGATCTACATATAGCCTCCTTCCTGGGGAATGGACAACAGAAAAGGGAATGTAGGGAGACCTCGGACAGTGTCAGACAGAACAAAATAGTAATAATTTATTCAATTATCAAGGGTTCATGAGGGAGGGGGTGCCAGGGGGAGAGGGGAAAAAATGAGGAGCTGATACCAAGGGTTCAAAAAGAAAGAAAATGTTTTGAGAATGATTATGGCAGCAGATGTACAAATGTGTTTGACACAATGGATGGATGGATGGATTGTAATAAGAATTGTACAAGTCCCTAATAAAATGATTTAAAAAAAAAAAGAAACTGAATACCCATGCATCAGAAGACCTGTACAAAAATGCACTCAGTAGCATTGCTCAGGAGTGCAAATACTAAGAATAGTATTTAGGATTTAGCAGTACTTAGTGCCAAAACTTGTTTTTGAGTTATGTAAATTCATTTAATCCACCCCACAAGTTTAAAGGTTATATACTTTAAGTATATAATGAACAAGGGCATCTTATGAGAACATGAATTATAATAATTATTTCTGTATTTTAAAATTATTGTCATGGAGTCCAACTCTTGAGTTTAGAGTTCATTATGCTATAATCATGTAAACAAAAATATTAGCCTCTGGAAAAAAATATTAGCCTCCAACTCTGTTTGGCTATATAAAAATGGATGAATGTAAGTTGTGGTATATATGCCATAAAATAATACAAGAAAAATGAAAAAGTGCTGAAAAATTTGACTTATGCACGGGTATATATGGTGATCAAAGAAGCTCAATTATATGAAGAAGAAGAATGTAATCCATGTCCCTAAGTGTTCATGTGGAAATGTTCAGTTAGTGCATATTTTGCTGTATTCTCAACAATTGGTAAACATCATTCTGGCACTATCTGCTTTCAGTCAAGGCCTATCTGACATACCATCTTCCATCATCATCTTCTGAATTCAACTTGAATTTCTAGTAGTACTGCTTGTATTGCAGTTTTTTAAATGATCTCCAAAATTTAACTTGTATGTGACATTAATGATCCATACCTCACTGCCAACTAGTCAATTCCGACTCACAGGGACACTGTAGGACAGGGTAGGACTGGCCCTACAGCTTTCCAAGACTGTAACTCTTTAGAGGAAATAGGAAACCTCATTTTTCTCTTGGAGCGGCCAGTGATTTCAAACTGCTGACCTTTCAATTTGCAGCCTAACACACAACTGTGCTCCAGGGCTCCTTGATATTATTGATGTTGCTGTGAGGTGCCATGAGATTGGTTGTGACTCCTAACTACCCTATGGACAGCAGAAGGAAACACTGTCCAGTCCTGTGCCATTCTCACAATTGTTAGGTTTGAGCACATCAATGAAATGACTGTGTCAATGGATCTTGACAAAGGTCTACCTCTTTTTCTCTGCCTTGAGGCGTTACCAGGCTTGATGTCCTTTTCCAGGGACTGGTCTCTCCTGACAACATGTCCAAAGTTCATGAGACAAAGTCTCACCATCCTTGCCTCTAAGAAGCACTTTGGCTATATTTCTAAGACATATTTGTTTGGGTTTGTTGCTTTTTTGGGGGGTGGGGGGGGAATCCAACATACTTTCAATATTCTTCTGGAGCACCATAATTCAAATGTATCAACTATTTTTCAATCTTCCTTATTCAATGTCCAGCTTTCACAAGTGAGGCAACTTAAAATACCAAGCAATGATCAGGCACACCGTAGTCCTGAAGCACCATCCTTGCTTTTCAACACTTTAAAGACGCCTTGTGTAGTAAATCAATCCAATGCAATGGATTGCTTGAGCTCTTGATTGTTGCTCCCATGAATATCAGTTGTGGATCCAAGCCAGATAAAATCCTCTCTCGATAATGATGTCGCCTGCTGGTCTGGTTGAGAAATCTGATGTCCTTTTCATTGAGTTGTAAGCCATCACAGAGGCTGCAATCCTTGATCTTCATCAAGTGCTTCAAGTCCTCCTCACATTCAGGGAACAAGGTGTGTCAATTGCGTATCGAAGGTTGTTCCTCTAATCCTGATGGCAAATTCTTCATTTAATCCAACTTCTTTGACTATTTGCTTAGCATATAGGTTGAATAAGTAGAGTGAAAGTTTACAACTCTCACACACATCTTTCCTGATTTCAGATCACTCAGTATCCCCTTGTTCTGTTTGAATGATTGCCTCTTGATCTATGCACTGGTTCACATGAGCCCAACGTCGTGTTGTGGGAGTCCCATTCTTCTCAAGTCTATCCACAGTGGAATGTCGTAGCATAGCCAATAAAACAAGTATTGCTTGCTCGCTTGCTTTCAACCAAGATCCATCTGATGCCAGCATGATAGTCCTTGTTCCACATTCTGCCTAAACTTCTGGCAGTTCCCTATCAATATACTGCAGCAACTGTTGTTGGATAATCTTCAGCAAAATTTTACTCCCCGTGTGTTATCAATGCAATGGTATCAATTATTATTCTATAAATTATTATTCTATAATTTGTGCATTCTGTTGGAGTATGTATAAATGGAATGGGTATAAATATAAATCTTTTCCAGTCAGTTGGCCATGTAGCTATCTTCCAAACATCCTGGCCTAGACAAATGGACACTTCCAGTGGTTCACCAGTGTAATTGGTATTCCAATATTCCTGGAATCTTGTTTTGGGCTAATGCTTTTAGTGCAGCCTGAACTTCTTCAGTATCATATGCTTCTTGCTCATATGCTACTTGAAATCGTTGAATGTCTACTGCTCAGTGACTGTATTCTTTCTTTTTATGTTTCCTGCATAATTTAGTATTTTGCCTATAGGATCTTTCAATATAACTCGAAGCTTGAATATTTTTTGAGTTCTTTCAGTTTTACAGACACCAAGAGTGTTATTCCTTTTTGGTGTTCTAACTGGAGTTTTTTGCACATTTCATTATAATATTTGGGTTTTTCTTTTTGAGCTGCCCTTTGAAATTTCTTTTCAACTCTTTGAATTCATCATTTCTTCCATGTGTCTTAGTTATGATATAATTACAGCAAGTTTCTAAATTTCTTCTGATGTGCACTTTGACCTTCTCTTTCTTTCCTGTCTTTTGCTTTTTGATGTCATCCCACAGCTCGTTCTGACTTCTGTCATTGGTGTTCAATTCACCAAATCTGTTCTTAAGATGTTCTCAAAATTCAGATGGGATATACTCAAGGTCATAATTTGGCTCTCATAGATTTGTTTTACTTTTCTTCAGTTTCAACCTTAACACACACACACACACACACACACACACACACACACACATATATATATATATATATATATATATAAAAGTATTATCTGCTCCACAGCTGGCTCCTGGCCTGGATTTAGAGGCTAATCCTGGCATTACTGTCTCTGTAACGTCTCTGCACAAATGTAGTCAATTTGATTTCTATGGATAATATCTGAAGATGTATAGTTGTCTTTTGTGTTATTGAAAAGAGGTTATATTTGATGGAAGAACTCCCTGGTCTTGCAAAATGCTATCATGGGGTCTCTGGCTTCATTTCTACCACCAATGCTGTATTTTCAACTACTGTCCTTTTGTCTTTGTGTCCAAAGTTTGCAATCCAATTCCTGATAATTATCAATGAAACTTTTAAAAAAATCTTATATCAATAAATCTTGATTGCATGTTTGATCAATCTAAAACTGAAGGCATTGATAGAATTATCCAACTTCTTCATAACCAGCTTTTGGGGTTGATACATACATCTGAATAGTAATTGCACTGACTGGATTTCCTTGTATGTGGAAAGATGATAGTCTATCACATAAACACTGTACTTTTAGAACGTGAAATGTCCTTTGAGACGAATGCAAGGACATTCTTCTTGATATATTCCCAGCATAAACTATATGACTTTCTGATTCAAAATGAACAGTATCTGCTCATTTCAGCTCACCAATGCTGGGAAGGTCCATTTGTATGCATTCCATTTCATTTTTTATAACTTCAAATTTAGATCCATACTTCATGCATTCCAAGTTCTGATTACTAAATTGTGTTTGTAGCTGTTCCTTCTCATTTTGAGCTGTGCCCCATCACCAGATGAAGCCTTTACTCCCTCTTGTCATAATGGTTGACTCTACTTGGAGGCGGCAGGTGCTTCTGACCTGAGGGATTCATCTTCTGGCCCTACTTCGACAATGGTCTGCTTCTTTTCATGAGATTTTCAGTATGTGATAATGTTTTAATTCTGTCCATAAAGTTTTCAGAGTCTACTTCCTCTGAAGTGGACAGCTAATTCCTTACTAGTCTGGAAGCTCTGATGAAACCTGTTCACTTTGGGTGACCCTGCTGGCATTTGAAATACTAGTAACATAGCTTTCAGCAAAACACAAGCCACCACAGTACAATACACTGACAGACAGGTGGTGATGGTGTTCTATAATTTCATATTCTATTAGATCAGTTGGAATCAACTCAAGAGCAGTGTGTGTTACCCACAGCTATCAAGGTATACGAGGCTGTAAATCTTTAAGGAAGCAGATAGTCTCATTTTTATTCTAGAATGGCAATTAAGTTTGAACCACCAACTTGATGGTTAGCAGTCCAGTACGTACCAAGCAGTACCACCAGAGCTCCTTGTCATATACACAAGGAGGTACCCCAAAATAACCAGTGGATCTATTTCTCCACTTCTTGAACTTGGCTGTGGGAGACTGAGACTTGCTTTAGCCAACAACACAGTAGAAAATTTGACAGAGCAGAGAGGTGGAAAAAAGTTAAACACTGAAGTTTGGCCTCTTTGACTACTCTCAATCCTAATGTCACCAAGTGAATGAACCCAAACTCGCCTGCTAGAGAAGCCACATGGAAAACAGAGACCCTACTCCCACTGGGGTCAAAAGTCAGACACCCAACAAACTTGAGGGGATAACCAAAAAGAAACAGATTTTTTTTCAAAGTTGTGTAATTTTTTTTTACAAACCCACCTTATGTCCATTACACTTATTACATGTATCAAATCTGTGATTCCAATCTTGGAAACATTTTTCAAATTCATCTGTTTGAATGACTCCCTTTTTTTTCTTCACCTCTTCTATGTCATCAAGTCACTATTCTTTCATGTCTCTCTTTGTTCGTGGAAACAAAAAAGAAGTCACACAGAGTGAGGTCAGGTGAGCAAGATGCGTGGGGCAAGAGAGGCATGGTGTTTTTTGCCAAAAACTGGTGCCCTGAGATGGTTGTGTGAGCAGGTGCATTGCCATGGGAGCAAAACCAGTCCCCCATTTGCACAAATCAAACCTTTTTTATCGCACACTGCCAACACAACCTTTTCAGAACCTCTTTTTTTTTTTTTTTTGGCATCACTGCTCACCGGCGGTGGGAGTAGGAGGCCCAGCCCCACTGCTGGACTTGAACCTCCGTCCCCGTGGGCCGCAGTCCCGCGCACAACCACTACGCCACCGGGGCTCAGCCCCAGAACTTGTAATCAGAAAACATGATTAACAGTCTGACTTGATGGAAAGAACTCCAAATGCTCTGGGTTGACATTTTTTTCCTTTTGGCAAGTTGATGGACACCCAAAATGAGGTTTGTTATGAATCCACATTTCACCTTTTCTTAAAATGAGAAAAACCACTCATACACTTGAGTTTTTCCCTTAGTGCTGTCCTTGGATGCTATGTCTGACATCACATCAATTTCTGAGGCATTTTCCTCAAGCAGGAAACAAAATCCCATAGCCGGATGCTCTCCTCTTCAATCAGACATCACAAAAACAAGGTGAGCACAGAGCGAAACTGCTTTTACAAAAAAATTCACTGTGATCAAAGAGAACCTTCCCAGATGAAGGCACTGGGTCACTAACTCAGAGTGAGCTGCTCGATGCTTGCCTATGTACTACCAAAGCTCCGCTCAGCCCTGCACAATCCTGACTGGGTGGGGGGTGGGGGGGGTTACCCCTTCATCTATTCCCTACTGTATGCAAGGACATCATGCTTGGTAAAGAAGTGCTTCGCTCACCCCCATCAAGTTGATTATAACCCAAGACACCCTGATAGCACAGAGTAGAATTGTCCTGTGCATTTCCAAGGTTATTCATTTTTTTTCTTTTTAAGGTTATAAATCTTTATGGCAGCAGAAAGCCTCATCTTTCTCCTTTGTGATAAAGTAGAAGGGTAGCTGGAAAGAGGGAAACCTTCAATATGGACTGACAGTGGCTGCCACAATGGGCTCTAAATTTAATACTAGAATTGGGGTCCACAGGCAACTGTGAAACTACTATACAGAGAGGTTAGCACAGAAGTGCAGTGAAAAGTTAGCTGCATCTAGAAAAACTAACACTGCTGTCAAACCCTGGATGACATTCCATTCCTTATGACATTGCTTTCTCTAGTGCGTGACTTTTATGGACTGTTTCCTGTGCTTCCTCACACCACTGGGTATTTATAAGACAAACCTTTAACTAATCAGAAAGAACCTAGCATTTATTTATGTATTTATTTATTTTGTCTTCCCAATTAATGACCAATATGAAAAACTTTTTAAAAATGCAATAAAGTTACAAAAACTATTTCTAACTGGTTGCCTTTAACAACTCCAAAACTAAGCATCCAAATTTCCTACAGTGAAAGAAAAACTTCTTTAGAACTAAACTTGTTGACTACGTCTAAGCAAACTTTAAATGATGATCTTTTAAATTT
Source organism: Nesogale talazaci (assembly GCA_004026705.1). NCBI lineage: Eukaryota > Metazoa > Chordata > Mammalia > Afrosoricida > Tenrecidae > Nesogale > Nesogale talazaci. Next base: position 34,171 of record PVJH01011985.1, on the reverse strand, counting down.
CGCCTTCCTATTATCCCCCACTTCCAGACACAGACTTTCCTACCACTAGGAAGGGAGTGGTTTCCAGCTTTAAGATGACACAATTGAAAGGTTCTAAAAAGGAATTAAAAATAGTCTCCATAGAGAATAACTTGAAATTAAAAATTGTGTTTTAGTAAAGCAAGCTTCAAGTTAGTATTCAATCATATAGATTCTAGAACTAGTTCCACTTTACTTATCTATGTGTCTTTAACCTGCTAGACTTGAAGTTCTCTATCTGCTAAATAACGAGCCTTTATTTTACTAAGGTCTTTTGGGTTCTTCTAACATCATAATATTCTTTCTTTTTTTTTTTTGGGGGGGGGGGAGCATCACTGCCCTCAGGTGGTGGGAGTAGGAGGCCCAGCCTTTGCTCCATGGAGCTGGAATCGAACCTCCATCCCAGTGGGCCGCATCCCACACACAACCACTACGCCACCGGGGCTCAGCCCGTAATATTCTTTCAAATACATGATGGGAATGCTTGCTAAGTGTCATGTATTTGGTTTTTGCATAATGCTTTCAGGAGCTTCAAGAATTTTTTCTTTTTCGCATCACTGACCTGGTAGGAGTAGGAAGCCCAGCTTTGCTTCTGGAGAGCTGCTGCTGGATTTGAACTGTCAACCCTGTGGACCGCAGTCCTGCACACAACCACTACATCAGCGGGGCTCAGTTAGAGCTTCAAGAATTTTACCAACGTTAACAATGCCTGTTCACCACACTCCTGGATCCACAAGGCTCACATACATAAGCAGAACCTAAAAACAAACATCTTGACAAAGTTTTCTAAAATACTTTTTAATGTGGTAACAAGTTGCATTCTAAAATTTAATTAAGGTATAATTTACATACAGTAAAATTCATCCTGTTCAGTGTATGGTTCTACATTCTGATTAATATCCTATCATATAGGCTGAGCCCCGGTGGCGTAGTGGTTGTGCGTGGGACTGCGGCCCACTGGGATGGAGGTTCAATTCCAGCTCCACAGGAGCAAAGGCTGGGCCTCCTACTCCCACCACCAGGGCAGTGATGCCTAAAAAATAAAAAAATAAAAAAATATATATATATCCTATCATATAACCACTACTACAATCAAGAATCCCAGACAAATTTACTTATGTTCCCTTAGTAGTTAAACTTCCTCTCACACCCTAGCAACCACTAACCAACCAACTTTCTGTCCCCGTAGTTTTGTTTCTAACATATCATAAAAATGTGATCACAGTGTATGCAGTGTATGTAGTCTTTTTTTTTTTTTTTTTTTGTGGGCACCATCTCCGGTGGTGGGAGTAGGAGGCCCAGCCCCACTGCTGGAATTGAACCTCCGTCCCAGTGGGCCGCAGTCCCGCGCACAACCACTACGCCACTGGGGCTCAGCCAGTATGTAGTCTTTTATGCCGAGTTTCTTTTACTTAGCATGCTACATCTCTTATGGAAACAACCAAGCATGTGCCTTAAATCTTAACTCCTAAACCTGTGGTTAAGCGCACTGGTGACATTGTCTGGTAAAAACTGGACAGCTAATAATAAGTTCAGTTGTTCAAACCCATCACCTACTCCTGTTCAGACTTACAACCTCAGAAATCTGCACAGGGTCACTTTAAATCAAGAACAATGGGTTTTATATGTATAATTATAATCCTAGTTGGCACTGTGTATCTTGTTATGTTAATGAGGCAGTATAAACTATGTTTTAAATCAACCAAAAGAGTAGGCAAGCAAAAAGGGGGTGGGGTAGAGAGATGCCAAGCCACATGAACATTGCCAAGGAATGGCGGGACAAAAGCTAAGTGATATAATAACTTTCTCCAAAAGCCTAGAGAAAGCCTTCTCCTAGAACCAGAATCCTGAATTTGGGCTTCTAGTCTCTCAAACTGTGAGAAAATAATGTCTGTTTGTTAAAGCCATATCCTTGTATTTCTGCTGCAGCCGCAGTAGATATTACAACAGTTTATCAATATTTACCAATAACATTTCATATACTGACAATATCTACCATATGAATGATCCAAAGTTCACCAGCTGAAGTACATATAGGCTGTTTCCATTTTGAAGCATATAAGTTTGTGTGTGACTAAGTTTTTGTTTCATTTTTAGAAATACATTGACGTGGTATTATAATAAGTGTAGGTTCAAATTTTATAAGAAATTGCTAAATTGTTTTACAAAGAGGTTATACCATTCTGTATCCCAATAATAATATATTAAAGTTTTGAAATAGCTTTAAGGAAAAATAGATTTAAAAAAGATTGTAAACATATCCAGATTTAGAGGAAATTGTTTTCCATGTCCTATTTCTAGAAAGTGAAAGTTACAAAGGAAGCTGACTTGGTAAATATTTGTATTTTTTTCAATTATTTTATTGAGGGCTCATCAACTCTTATCACAATACATACATACATCTACTGCATGCAAACCACATTTGTTGCCATCACCGAAACATCCTCCTTCTGCTTAAGCCCTTGGTATCAACTCCTCATAGTTCCCCTCCCTCCCCAAACCCCTTCCCTCATGAACCCTTGATAATTTATAAATTATCATTATTTTGTCATATTGTACACTGTTCAATGTGTCCCTTCACCCACTTCCCTGTGGTCCATACCCCAGAGAGGAGGCTATATGTAGATCCCTATGATTGGTTCTCCCTTTCTACCCTACCTTCCCTCCATCGTCCTGGTATCACCACTGTCACCACTGGTCCTGAAGGGATCACCTGTCCTGAATTCCCCATGTTTCCGGCTCCTATTCTGGTCTAGTCAGATTTGTAAGGTAGAATTAGGATCATGATAGTGTGTGTGTGTGGGGGGGGCGGGAGGGGGGCTGGCGCATTTAAGAACTAGAAGAAAGTTGCATATTTCATTGTTGTTACCTTGTACCTTGACTGGCTTGTCTCCTCCCCACGACCCTTCTTTTTTTTTTTTTTGGTTTTTGTTTGTTTTGTTTTTGGGGGCATCACTGCTCTCCGGTGGTGGGAGTAGGAAGCCCAGCCCCACTGCTGGAATTGAACCTCCGTCCCAGTGGGCAGCAGTCCCACGCACAACCACTACGCCGCCGGGGCTCAGCCACCCACGACCCTTCTTTAAGAGGATGTCGCTTCACCTACTGATGGGCTTTGGGTCTCCAATGTGTACTCCCCCTCAGGTAAATATTTGTATTTATCAAATAGATATGATGTCATTTTAATGAACTCTAAAATATATATTTGTAATTACATTTACAAATTCTATTGATGTGGGTATTTGGATCCATTTGGTTAGAATATGGATTTTGTTTTGTTTTTTGGGGGCATCACTGCCTCTGGTGGTCGTGGGAGTACCCAGTGCCGCTTCTGAGAGCCGCCGTTGAATTTGAACCACCAAGCCCGCGGGCCGCAGTCCCGCACTCAACCACTTACGCCAGCGGGGCTCAGCCCCTAGAATATGGCTTTTTAACAATCTGTTTAACACATTAAAGACCAGATTTTTTTTCAGCCAACTTATCCTAGTGTTTTGGCTGTTAGTTTTTTTTTTTTTTTTTTTTTTTTTTTGCATTAAGCCATAAACACGAGTAAACTCGGGATCCATTCGCAAAGTGTTAATAAGGATTCTTCTAAAGTGTTAAAATCTATATAAATTAAGTATTCTGATGACTGGATGTAAATGAGAAGCAGAGAGATAGAAAATGAAAGGCTTTAAAACATCGCAAGAGGAATTTCATGATCCTTTCATTCCATTTTCCCATGAAATTTTTGAAGCCCCCTCATATAAATAAAATACTTTCTCTTTCCAGTTCTCTTTTTCAGTTGTTACTGTTAGATGCCATCCCTTGATCCATCTCATAATGACCCAGTGCATCACAGAGTAAGACGGTGCTGGTCCTGCTCCCTCTCACAAGTGTTAGGTTTCAGCCCACTGCGGCAGCCACTGTGTCAGTCCACTTTAGTAAGGATACTGCTCTTTTCAACTTCTGCTTTCCCAAGCATGATGGCAGTTCTACTTTGAGAAAGCACCAGATGCATTTTGCGTAAATTTCAATCTGAGAAGTTCACCTTTCAGCACTGTATCTGACATTATTCTGCTACTTATATGATTTTCAGTGGCTAATCCCGCAGAAGTGGACCGTTCATCCTTCTTCTCAGTCTGTTCTTCGTCTAGAATGTCTGCTAAAACCTGTTCACCAGGGGTGATCCTGTTGGTATTTCAAATGCTAGTGGTATAGCTTCCAGCTTCACAGCAACACACAAGCACCACAGTATAACAAAGTTCAGCTGGAGAACTTTGACAGGCTCAGAAATAACTTAGTTCTTTTTTTTTTTTTTTTTTAGGCATCACTGCCCTGATGGTGGGAGTAGGAGGCCCAGCCTCTGCTCCTGTGAGCGGGAATTGAACCTCCATCCCAGTGGGCCGCAGTCCCGCGCACAAACACTACGCCACCGGGGCTCAGCAATAACTTAGTTCTTAATGAGACCATCCATTTATGAAATCCTTTGCTTTCTCTCGTCAGTGTCCTGAATTTCACTTTCTTATTTTGCCAGCTTAGATGTCACAATTCATCATTATAATTATTCCTCTCACTTAATTCAATGTCTCTCATGCTTCAACATATTCTCTCAGTCAACCTTCTCCAAGATTGTAATAACGCAATGGAATATTGGGGGGGCAATGACACATCCCAGCAGACTACTTATCTTCATTGATTCATAATCAACCTAAATCTCAGAAATACTCTTTCTCTAAAAGTTCCCAGTAAACCTGGTGCCTTCTAGTCAATCCCAACTTCATAACAACCCTGAAGATAAGAGAATTGCCCCACAGCTGTTTTCAAGGCTGAAATCTTTACAAAAGCAGATTGCTTTCCTGAGGAGTGGCTGATAGGTTTTCAAATCACAAGCCTTAATGTTAACAGCCAAACTTCCCCCCCCCCCACACCAAATTATTGAGACATAATTCAGACAACATATCACTCAATAGTTGAGTCATATCGAGCAGTGTTGTACAATTGCTACCAGAATCATTATGTTTGTTTGTTTGTATGTTTGTTTAGGGGGGCATCACTGCCCTCTGGTGATGGCAGTAGGAGGCCCAGTCTTTGCTCCTGTGGAGCCGCTGCTGGAATTGAACCTCCATCCCAGTGGGCTGCAGTCCCGCGCACAACCACTACACCACCGGGGTTCAGCCCACAATCATTTTCAAAACATTTTCTTCTTTCTTGTAATCCTTGATAACAGCTCCCCATTGCCCCTCTCCCTTCCCATGCTGTACCACACCCCACCCCACCCCCAGGAACTCTAGCTAGTTATTGACTCAATTTTGGTTTCATATACTGAAAAACATAGAAAGATAAATAACAGTGTGAAGAACACCATCAACAATAACAAAATACTGAATAGATGAGCCCCAATCTGGAGGGAGGAGGGGCCAAAAATATTAAAAACCAGATAATGTTCAAAGTTTATCCAAAGGGAGATCAAATGACAAGGTTCCAACCATTCAACTTATAGTTATCATTTTAATCTAATATAATCTTCTCTCTGATAATCAGACTCTTCTCATCTCTATGATCTACAGGGAATTACCAGAGACTTATTTTGTGTGGATCCTGTTAATGCATATTGGGCTCACGCTGTCATCAAAAGCCTTCTGGAAACACAATTTAAACTCTTCTCTATTCCCTCCTTTGGATTTGATATTTTCCACTCTTTGAATAACAGGTTCTTCTTGGTGTGCTTCTTCGTTGTGGGTTTAGCCAACATCTTAGATGGCTGCTTGTTTGAAAACAAGATATTAAGACCTCAGTTACTATTCTGATAGTACCAAGCACCGTCCAAATGCTTCACCACACTTCACTAGAGCACCTGTATCTTCCATGTTTCATTCTTGAGGGCGAGCATCGAGCAGGGCCATGTCATATGAACTAATTGTTGTTAAATTGGAGCTAGGATTAAGTGCAGCCCCAAATCCATTCCTAAATCTATGCTTTCTATCTGGTTCTGGTTCACCTTAGAGCAGGGGTTCTTAACCTCCCTAATGCCGAGACCCTTTAATGCAGTTCCTCATGTTGTGGCAAGCCTCCCCAACTGTAACATTATTTTACTTGCTACTTCATAGCATAGCTATAATTTTGCTACTGTTATGAATTGGGAGACCCTTGTGAAAGGGTCATTCAATCCCCAAAGGGGTCTCGACCCACAGGTTGAGAACAGCTGCGTTAGAGCCAGCTTTGCTATTTTATAGTAAAGAATCTTATCGATCATCTCCTTAGAGCATGTTTATAGTGTCATAAGTTCAGCCCATGGTGATGTATTTAAAACAGAATTGAGAAAGGGAGATTAAACAAGTGGTGGCTAACTATACATTGTACTACATGAATTGCTGACTTACACAGATCATTATGCACCTACATACTATTTACACAAATAGTGGGAATTGGTGTTCAGGCAAAACTTACAATAATATCTACTGACAATGCCAGACACAGGTCTGCCAGGATAATAAGTGTCTTAATAAATCGAGCAGGGCATTGAAATAGAAAGTAAATGTTAATCTTTCTGCTGAAAGAGCTATACTCTTGGTATAGCTATCTTCTGCTTCTTCGTGCTTTTAATTTCAGTCTTAAGTCCTTTGAGCATAGGTGTATTTAAGGTACAGTCCAGTTCACCTAGTGAGTTTCTACATGACATTCCTCTGGTTTGGCCTTTGGGATATGTTGTGCACCTCAAATTCCAAGAGTCAATGCCCCAGTATTCTAAGGCCCATGGCCTGGTTCCCCCAGGAGCTACACAAAAACTTGAACCAATGTGCCCAATTAGGAGTCTTGAACCAGACATAATCTCCACCACCTGCCCCTTGGGGTCCATAAAAGTACTATGGTTTTTTGTTTTATTTTTTCATAAAAATATTGTTAGTCAATTTTTCCCAGCTAGGAGGTTGGTCCTCCACCTTTTTTTTTTTCCCCAACTGAAATGCCCTTGTCTTTCCCAAAGCGTGTACCCTCCCTCTTACCCACTTCCCCTCTCTAGTACCTCTTATCATTTGGATAGGAATGGCTGCTGGTTTGAAGAGACCTCATCATGGCAGCCACTAAAGGATCCTCCTTCCTCTCCCTCTTGAAAATCTAATCCCAGTTGAAGTGAGGAGTCCTCTTTTAAAGCAGTTTTCAAGATACAGATATGGAGAGGATGGTGTATGGTTCCAGGGCATTGGTCCAGCTCTCCATCATGCTGCTTGGCAGCGTTGGTTAGCAGATTGCACATGAGTTGGGCATTGAGTATGCCTTCATCTTGGTGTGGCCAAGCTTTTAACCAAGCTTTACACCACCCAAGGCTCCTTAGTGCTTGATGTAGTAACTTGTCCTTAACCGTTGAACATGATATCCCTCTCATTTCCATTCAGAAAACAGTAGCACCCTATTCTTTCCACAACCAAATCTTAAACTCTCCAAACTGACCCAGGCAGTTTCTTCTCCACTTCTTAAAATACCACATAATGGGTTGACCCCGCCCCCCCCCCCAGGGCTTAGTGGTTGAGTGTGGGACTGCGGCCCACTGGCTTGGCGGTTCAAATCCAGCAGCAGCTCTCCAGGAGCAAGGCTGGGCCTCCCGCTCCCACCAGAGGGCAGTGATGCCCCCTCCAAAAAAATACCTCATAATTTGTGTATGTCTAATTTTTCAGCACACTTTTAATCCATTTTTGTGGTAAAACTAGGTGCCTCAGCTGATATTCAGGTCAGCTTATACTCGAGTATATACAGTAGTCTAAGCATCCCTGATTATTTTTACTACAATCCCTCCATACTCTTTGCATTCCCTCTTAAATTTCTTTCTGTCCACATCTACTTTATTGAGTACCATCACATGTTTCTCCTCTACAGAATCATCCCCATTATCATATAAGTGTGTGCCATTTCTCCAATATTAAAAAATTAGTAACTCCATGCAGCTATGCCCACCTCCTTCCCATTTTTAAAATTTCTCTTTAAAGACCAATTACCCCCCCAAAAAAAAACCAACTCAAAAATTTTCTAATTTCTAACATTCCACTCACTAAACAAGCTGCTCCAAACTAGTCTGTCTATAAATTCAATGAAACTGTCCCTGAAACAGATGGCACACTCTGCCAGCATAAATGTAGAGAATATAATGGAGATACAATAGGAAGGTAGGACAGAATGCAAGGAACAAACAAGGGATTATCTAAATCCAGAGTTTAATAAATTGGGAATTTAAATCCAAAGATTAAAGGGACACAAGCTATCACCTCCCTGAAACATGAGGTTATTGGGACCAGAAAAAAAGTTATATAGCAAAAAAAAAAAAAAAGTTATGCAGGAATGGAAAAGACACCAAAAGCCTGACCAGAGGAATGTAGCTGCTTCTGCCTAGACTGCATCCAGGGTGGGAGGGAGAAAGCAGAATAAATACAATAATGCTTTTTCCTTCTGCTGTTCAATCTCCTGTCAATACCCCCATTGTAAGAACCCAACTTAATGTCATAAAGCTAAGAAGGCAGGGTGATGCAATCAGTAAGTCACCTCCTTATAAGCAAAGCAGGAAAGAGAGAGAACAAAAAACAAAAAAGGATCCAGAAGAACATAAAGATAACATAACATTAGATCCACCAATACCTCCCATTTTCACACATCCAATGAGCAAGGACTTCACTGGCTTCTATGATGATAATAATAAAAAAAAATACTACACTATATGAAGTCCCTTTCAGGGAGCTCTGGTGGTATAATAAGAACTTAGTAAAATGCTTGCCTTTTAACAGAACATGGCAATTTGATTTCGCCAGGTCTTAAGAGGAAAAAAGATATAACAGCTTCATAAAGGTTTACAGCCTTGGAAACCCTTTGAGGTTGTTCTACTCTATCCTTTAAGACTCTAAGTTAGAATCAACTTGACAGCAACAGTTTATTTTTGCTTTTCCTTTTTAATTAAAGTAACTTCTTCAGACATTTTTGGACTTCCCTCAAGCACAGAAACACATAGCTGAATTCACTTGCTCGTTACAGTTCTTAATTTTATCTACCATTTGTTTGTGGGAGCTTAGAAAAGTTGATAAGGAATTTTCATTAACATTTAATTCCATTTTTTCACAAATTTGCCCTCTCGCAGAATGGCAACTCCCAGTAATTCTCACCTCAAGTTCAAGCCTCCCATAACCCAAGAGCACCATTTAAATATCTCTTGGGAAAAAAAATTCAAATCAATGATTGCCACCCTCTTAAAAAAGATCTTCTTTTCTCAACCCTTCTCCATCTCAAGAAATATGAAACCAGTGTAGCTTCAGGAGCACATACACTAAAATTGGAATGATACAGAGAAGTTTAGCATGGCTGCTGAGCAAAGATGACATGGAAATTCATGAAGCGTTCCATATTTTGAAGATGAATATCATGTAGAATATTGTGCAGATTTTGGAATCGGTACAGTTGAAATGAGAACTATTTCAGAGATGGACAGATTTTCAAGGCTTCTTCTTTTGAATAAACTGCCCAATTTTGGAGCTGGTTCTAACACCCATTTGAGGGAAGAGATCTGGTACCATTCTGCTGAAATCAGGTCCCAGGTGCCCCTTGGCAAGCAACTTCAGCAGTCCAACTCAGAGAAGCCAGAAGGACAAATCATTATGACCTGAGTATAGAAAATGAACTGGGGAAATGTCTACTACAAATTTTTACAGATCACTAATAGTGAAGCAAGTAGCCTCGAACTGCATGTGGCAATGGACTCAATACCCATTGTTCACTCCAAACCCACTAGAGGAAGTGTTTAGTACTTATTGCCAGGAGGCATTCCTAAAAACTCAGACCTTGATGCCATCAGCTATGAAGAAGGCCCTTCTTAAACCCCACACCGAGCAACATTCCCTCAACCTAGAGGAGGAGGTCTGGGTTGACCTGTAAATCAAGCCTCATTGCAGGTAATAATGGAGACCACCGATTATCTATTGCTACTTCAGGATTGCTGATGTCAGGACTGAGCAGCACTCTTTTTTTTTTTTTTTTTTTTGCATGGCTTATTTTTACATTTCCAACCAAATACAAAAAGCTTTAGCAAAGATCGGGTTGGCATTAATGGATTTTTGTCTCATTACTGTTTTGTGGATCCTGGAGTTTCTCCAAAATCAATTTGCATCAAATTTGTAGAGTGGAGAGGGGTTTGCTTTTTGTGGGCTCTTCAGTTGAATGCCTGGAAAAAGCCATTGAATACTCCTTAAAATTTAATTCTGAATGTCATCCTTCATAAGATTTGGGACTGTTAACTTCCTCTACTTGCTTGACTGCCCCTTATGCAGATGCTGTCATCAGTCCTTTATGGAAACATTTTTCCACGATGGGGCAAGCACAACTTCTAGGAAATTATAGTAGACTTTGGGAAGGAAAAAACTGACCTCACTTGAAAACACTCATTATGATCAAGCAGGAAAAAACAATGAACTTGCATGGTGAGTTGTTTCATTTAAAAAAATAAATAAAAGCGAGTCCTTGGGAGACGCTCAACTGAGAAGACAAGATGGCAGCATCCGAGGAACCGAAGGAGCCAGAGGAGAAGCTACACAGGCTTACCCTGATGGAACCAGACGCCTGAAGCTGGAGTAGCCACAGAGAGACCCCTGCCAGCGCTGAGATGTTTCTACCGTCAATGGATACTGCTGATGAACCCTGAACCCTGGAAACGAGGAGCCATGAGGGGACCCCTGCCAGAGCTGGGATGCTTCTACTGCTGCTGGACACACAAGACTCTGCACCCACGAGCCTGTGATGGTCCTGGTGTCACTGCACATGCTTCATGAGTCGGAAGGAGACTTTATAGACTGGTTTCGGACACTGGGCTAATATCAGACTTCTGATCCTGGACTGGACTGGGTTGGGATGCTTTCTCAATGTTCCATTTCTCTTGTATATCAACCTCTCCTTTATATCCATATATATGTGTTAACGAATTTGTTTCTCTAGTCTTCCCTGGACTAACACAATGGGTCACTTGGAGGGATCACCCACTGCTGGAGGACATGGTGTTCGATGAGAGAGAGAAAGAGAGCCGCATCGGGAAGGCATGCTGCAGACAGGCTGGTGGCGCCGAGGGTGACTCTGAACTGAGCAGCGGCGGTGGTCCTGCCCCAGACGAGGTCACCAGCCGCTGGCGTCAACGTGGCAGCAGCTAAAGATGACAGCAACAACACCTCAGAAAACTGAGGTTCAGGGAGCCTGGCGGGAGGGAGGCCTGAGCCAAGGGCACTCCTGTTACACAAGGCAGGAGGAGGATCTACCGTGGCTCAGCCTCCTCGAGGCAGAGGTCAGACAGGCCCCCACCCTCCATCCTTTCCATGGAAAACTGAGGATTAGAAGAGGGTATAGGGGGACGAGTGCTCTCTGCTCCTATTTCAGAAGCCTGGGAGGCCAGGGTTCAGGGCTGGAGGGAGGCCTTCACACTTGTGGGTTGGAGATAAGTCCCAATCCCTTCTCGTCATGAAGATTGATCCCCGCCATAGCCTCCCAGGGTGCTGCCTTAGAGTGACCTCTTTTTTTTTCCTAGTTCTTTTTTTTTTTTTGCATCACTGCCCTCTGGTGGGAGTGGGAGGCCCAGCCTTGCTCCTGGAGAGCTGTTGCTGGATTTGAACCGCCAAGCCAGTGGGCTGCAGTCCCACGCACAACCACTACGCCACTGGGGCTTAGCCAAATGGACAAATACTGCATGAGACCACTATTATAAGAATAAAAACCGGGTTGAGCCGCGGTGGCTTAGTGGTTGTGCGTGGGACTGCGGCCCACTGGGATGGAGGTTCAATTCCAGCAGCGGACTCCACAGGAGCAAAGGCTGGGTCTCCTACTCCCACCACCAGAGGGCAGTGATGCCCCCCAAAAACAAACAAACAAACAAAAAGAATAAAAACCATGACGAAGACTTACATAATAAAGGGAACAGGCTTTGAAGCTTCCCAAGGGAGGGCAAGGCTGGGAAGATGACGCAAAAGACTAGAAAGCTGAGAGATGGGTGAAAAGGAGGATAAGAGGGAGAAATCTGTGGAAGCGAGACAAGAGACTAAATATGGTTGTGCATGGTTGATGAGTGGTTTGAAAGCAGAGATGATATAAATGTAAACCATACATCTAATTCACAAAAAAATACTTAAGGAAGAAAAAACAGGAACTCCATCACTGTCGTCGTTAGGTGCCTAACAGTCAGTTCCGTTTCATAGCAACCCAATGTGTAACTGAATAAACCATCACCTGGTCCTGCACCGTCTTCACCAATGTTATGTTAAGCCCGTTGCTAACAGGCACTGGGTCCATCTAGCATCTTCCTCTTTTCACTGCCCTTCTACTTTACCAAGCGCAATATCCTTTTCCTAGCCTCTCCTGAGAACATTTCCAAAATGTCATCTTCATTTCTAAAGCATATCCTGGCGCTACTTCTTTCAAGACAGATCTGTTTGTTATGTTGGTTGTGCTGGTACTCAGTCATACCCAGTACAAAGCACATCACAACTAAAGTGCTCTCTAGGTCTACATTCCAAATGATGGTATTCAGAGCTGACAGGACAGGCAACTAGTTTGAAAGGAAAAGGTGTCTATTAAAAGCAAGTTTCATCAATTTCATGTGAAATCTATTGTTCTTTTTTTTGGGGGGGGGTGGGCATCACTGCCTCAGGTGGTCGTGGGCGCTACCCAGAGCTGCTCCTGAGAGCCGCCGCTGGATTTGAACCACCAAGCCCGCAGGCTGCAGTCCTGCACTCAACTGCTTACGCCACCGGGGCTCAGCCCTCTATTGTTCTTTTTAAAACGGTTTTAAGCTATAAACAATTTTTTTTCAATCCTACTTACTCTTTCCAAAACTTTTACATAAATGGAAGTGGAGGGCAGGGAATCCACCCTATTCCATAGTGCACCCAGCCCAAATTCCAAAGCAATTTAATTATGTATTTCCAAAAAGAAAAGCCAAGTGTCTCAGCAACATTCCAAAAGTCAGTCATAATCTGATTGATATTAGCTTGTAAGACCTTACTTTCCACAATGTAACAATATTATACAATATAACTGGTACTTATTTAACGTATTTATTCAATAAGAATGTATTGACCATTAATTATAACCCCAAAGAGTCTAAGCAGTATGATACACAAAAGAATTTTAAAGGTTAAGTGATATTTAAAGTAATTGATGTAATTTTGAAGAATAATGTAGCGAAGTGAAAGTACTTGATATGGCTCTTCTATCCACAGTCTTGGCAATTTCTACCAAATGACTGGTGTGGAATCATGCAAATAAAGCACAGAGGACTATACCTCAGAGACTGATGAGTGTTGCCACGCTGCAGGATATCAAAGTGAGCCATCTCAGCAGCAAGGAGGGAATCCACGATCCACAGGAGGGGTCGTGCGTGTACAACCACCGTGTACAGCAGGGGAAAACAGGAAGGAGGCAGCAGCGAAACCATGAGGCAGGGCGACTAGCTCCTCGGCTCACAGCACTAAGAAAACGCAGCGCCTTTACCCGGGAGGCTGGTTTGCAGACTGAGGGTGCCCTTCGAGTTTGCGGGGTGAAGGAGCTTTGTGACACCAAGTAAGGCAGGGCCAAGAGACTGCCTGGCTGAGAAGTCAAGGACAGGGACGGATGCGCATGGAAGCATGGCTGGGGCGGTGCTGCAGTAAAAAGACTTGGGTCCTTTGTTTGCGGATCATCGTTTGAGCTAAGTCTGTTAACTTTCCTAATAAATACTCCTGAGTGTGAGTATGATCTGTGAGTCCTGCATGGCCACTGTTTATCAACTCCAGCAGAAAAGGAGTGACCTGGAAGGGATGGCTGTGTCAGAATAAAGGAAGTTGGAGAGTGGAGGGATGTCTAGTCTCTGCCTCACCCGCCTCATCTTTGGGCAGATGTGAAGTTGGATTATCTTTCTCCTTTGTATAACCAAAGAAAGGCAGGCGTGTTCCTCATGCTCACAACATATCAGTTATCTAGAATTATCCTAACCCTAAAACAGTCCATTCAAAACACCTCACTGCCATCAAACAGATCCTAACTCAGAGCACCTCAGGTCAGGGGAGAACTATCCTGAGGGCTTCTCACACTGTAACTCTTCATGGAAGTGAAGGATAAATGTGCCAGCCATGTTTTCAATTGTGTCAATCCCTGGCTCATCCCTCTTTCCAGGTTGTTGTCTGTGGTGTCAGGAGTTGCGTTAGTCCAGGGAGACTACACGAACAAATTTCGTAGACACGCATATAGATATAGGAAAAGGTTTATATATACAAGAGGAACAGGGCATTGAGAAAACATCCCAGCCCAGTCCAGCCCAAAGTCCTAAGACCGATATTAACCCATTTGCCCGAAATCAGTCCATAAAGTCTCCTTCCGACTCACAAAGTCACAGGTGAGTGGGTGCAGTATCGCGGCGCTGGCAGGGGTCTCCACATGGCTCCTCGCTTCCAGGGTTCAGGGCCCATGAACAGCAGAAGCAACTCATCGCTGGCAGAGGTCTCCATGTGGCCGCCCCAGCTTCAGAGGTCTGGCTCCATCAGGGCAAAGCTGTGTGGTCTCTGCGCCGGCTCCTCCAGCCTCCCAGATGCCGCCATCCTGTGTTGTCCGTGATTAATTGTCTCTGAAACTAACTCCCAACAACTGAGGAAGATAGCTTCTCATCTTCACGAGGGAAATATTGTGAGATTTCCCGGGAGTCTCAGGTGAAAGCCATGCCCACAGAGAGGTCTCATTGGCTACTCAATTGGCTACTCAACGGCTCCCTCCAGATTAACAGGCTAGACTCCACCCCTACATTCAATCATAAAATTAACATAAGCACATGACTGCCACAGGAGTCATCAAAGTCAGCTGCAACTCATACTAATGCTGTGTACCAGGGAAGGAACACGTGGCCGTGCCTGACTTCACAGTTGTTCTTATGTTTGATCGCCGTCGTTGCAGCAACTCTGTCAATCCATCTCCTTGAAGGTCTTGCGATTTTCACTGCCCCTCCACTTTACCAACCTCAAACCTCATGTTTGAGAAGGACTGAGCTCTTCTGATAACATGGCGAAAATATGTGCGATGGAAGTCTCGTCATCCGTACACCTCCAAGGTGCATACTGGCTGTACTTCTTCCAAGACAGATCCCATAGTTCCTATTCGAGAAGATTAATTTTATCGAAACCAAAACTAATAACAAGAAATATTTCCATGGTTTCAGTATACAGGGAATTGAGAAACAAAAGAATTTTAAATACTTATGTTCTTATGTCAACACATCATTAATACCGATGTACAACAAGCATTGAAGCAGGTCTGATTATTTTCAGGCATAAGTACTCATCTCTGACTTTGTGTTCGAGAATAATAACTTTACACATTTACATTCAAAGATTCTCACAAAGATTAGTTAAATTGCTCAAGACCAATGTGTTAATTCAGATTGACTAGAGAAAAAAATGCATAGACACTTACATGTATATGAGTATTATATAAAAGAGCAATTGTATATTGAGAAAACATCCCAGCCCAGTCCACATTGGGTCCTTAAGTCCATTATTAGCCCACATACCCAATACCAATCTATAAATTCCTCTTCAGATTCACTTAACACATGCAATGACACCAAATGCAGGAAGATCACAGGCCAGCGGATGAAAAATCTTGTGGATCCAGTGGCAGTGGAAGTAGCTCAATGCCGGCAGGGCTCTCCACATGCCTCCCCTAGCTCCAGGACTCTAGTGTAGCTCCATGTGTCTTGTATGAGACAAGCAGAAAGTTTATATGTATCTGGCCTCCAGTGAGCCATTTATCTCTGTGGTGCCTCCAAATGAGGTCATCAAGCTGCAACCTGATTGACAGACTAGACTCCACCCCTTCTCAAGTTGACAAAAGAATATGTAACCACCACAACCATCTAAAAGTAGCTCCTTGCAAAGCGCACATGGAAGAAGCACACCAGCCTGTGTGATCAAGAGGAGCCGAAGGGAGCAGGTATTGAGCATCAAAGAACAAGAATCACATCATAACGAATGAAGGGGAGAACAGGGTGGGGCCTTAAAGCACACTGGTGGGTAACTGGTCATCCCTTACAGGGGAGTCACAGGGAGGAGACAGATGAGTCAAGGTGCAGCAAGGCAGTGATGATGCATACAACTTTCCTCTAGTTCCTGAAGGCTTCCTCCCCCCAACTATCATGGTCTCAACTCTACCTTAGAAATCCAGATGGACTGGAGAAGGTACATTGGTAGAGAGGGGAGCTGAAGAGATGGAGAACCCAAGACAGATGAGCCCCTTGGGGCCAGTGGTGAGATTGGAACTACTGGATGGGTGGAGAGAAGGTGGGGTAGAGAGATGGAACCAACTGCAAGGATATACACATAACCTCCTCTCTGGAGGACAGACACCAAGCAGTGGGCTGGGGGAGAGGTCAGGCAGTGGAAGATATGACAGAACAATAATAATTTATAAAGTACTGAGGGTTGGTGGGGAAGAAGGAGCAGGGGAAGAGGGGAAAGGATGGGAAGCTGATATCAAGGGCTCAAGTGGAAAAGCGGATATGTGGAGAATGATAACAGCAGCAGACATGCAAAGGTGCTTGGCACAGTATATTTATTTATGTATTGTGAAAAATTATGTATGAGCCCCCAATAAAATGATCTTTAATAAAAAAAAAGTAGCTGCTCAAATCTGAAGACCCAAGTGAAGTACACAGAGAAATAATTTATCTTTTCCATAAAAAGCAATCTCAGGGGGCTGAGTCCCGGTGGCGTAAGTGGTTGAGTGCGGGACTGCGACCTGTGGGCTTGGCGGTTCAAATCCAGTGGTGGCTCTCAGGAGCAGCGCTGTTAGCGCCCAAGACCACCAGAGGCAGTGATGCCCACAAAAAAGAAAAAAAAAAGCAATCTCAGGTAAGTAGGGTTGTCTACCATCTATTAATTCAGATAATGCTTTCCTTACATAACCACTCTTAAGAATACATGTCAGGGGCTGAGCCCCTGTGGCACAGTGGCTGTGCGCGGGACTGCGGCTCACCGGGTTGGAGGTTCAAATCCAGCAGCAACGCTGGGCCTCCTACTCCCACCACCAGAGGGCAGTGAGGCCCAAAAAACAAAACAAAACAAAAATACATGTCAGGGGTCTTAATGGAGAAAAGAAAAAGACTTGAAGATGAACTATTTACAAATTTCTAAGAAATACCCGCTTAAATGTGGGTCACCACTAACACACGGAATATGCTCTGTAAATAATGCAAAAATTACAGCATTAAATGTATTACTTTAGCACTGAGAGTTATAGGATGTGAACTCTGAGGTGAAACAACCTGTGAGTCCAGCTTTATCACTTGTTCTATGATCGTGAGCAAATTGTTTACATTTTGTGCCCAAATTTCTCAACAGAAAAATGAAGATGGTAACTACCTCATATTAGAGAAGAACTTGAGACTAAATTAACCTGTGCACACAGAGCCCTTAGAACATGCTTGACATACAGCATTACGTATCTTTCTTGTTGCTTGCTACCACTATTATTGATGGCTTTACTATACTTCAATTCTCACAAATGGCTCCAGGAAGAATTAATTGTTCTCTAGTCAGATGATGCGATTTTAGACAGATGTGTTAAAATATAAAAATATTAAAAATTTGTAAGCTATCAAGGATTCACAAGGGCGGGATGATGGGGAAGGGAGGGGGAAAAGAGGAGCTGATATCAATGGCTCAAATTGAAAGGAAATGTTTTGGAAATGATGACGGGAACATATGTTCAAATGTGGTCGATACAACTGATATGTTGTAGGAACCCCCAATAAAATGATTCAAATTTCAAAAAATAAAGAATATAATTTGAACTTTCATGATGATTCAATATGCCAGGTGTAAGCCTCCGTAGGTCAGCAAACCTAGCTCTCTAAATCAAGTGCCCTGAGGCACCCTATTCCTTCCTGTGAGCCTCAGCCCCAAGGCACACAGCTCCACTTCTACAAGACAGCAAGGCCAGCTTCCCCAAATAGTGCCCTTTAGCCCCTCCTTCACAAGCCAGTCTCTGGCCCCAAAGCACTCGGCTTTACTCCTCTGTGGGCTGTGAGTCCACCTCTGTGTCATAGTCTGGCTCCAGATTCTGCTGCTGGTGCTCTTCTACGGTCACAGCTCTCTCATGGAGCGAGGAGGGTCACTGTGCAGGGACCTCAGGAACAAAGGGCTCCTTCCACTCCTGACTTGCTAGTAATGAGATTCCTCCCCTGCTGCCTTTCAGAGGGCTCATTTTATACTCAGTAAGATGGCATTCCAAGCACTTCAAAAGACAGCACTGAAGCTGCAGCTCAGAGAGAAGGGCATGTCTGATCAGAGCACACAGGAGCAAACAGAGGAAAGGAGAGAGAGTAAAACATACCCTGGCTCACCAAGCCCCCAGGACAACATTCCTGCTCACAAGTACAGAGAAGACCACAGGGTCGGTCACACCACTATTTCCCTCACTGACCCCCTAACACCACAGGGAACAACACTGGAGACACTGTGGGGGAATTGTGCCTGATCTGACCCCACCACACTGGGGTGCTATGCTAAGGGCGTACAACTAAGTGCAGCAAGGGAAGCAAAGCAATGAAGTCCCTAAGGAAGACCAAAAATAGACTTTGGGGCCAGGGTGTGGCACCCCATCAGACTCAACCAGAAAACACTCCTAAAGGTCAACAAAAAATTTGCAGGCTTTTCTTTTTGCAGGTTGGTTTTATTTATTGTTGTTTGAGTTTTTGTTGTTGTTTTGTTTTGCTTTGTCTTGCTTTTGTGCTTGCTAAAGTTTATGCATGTCTATCTAGATAAAACAGGCGGGATAAACAATCTGAAGGAGAAAACAATGGGAGAAGAGGAGGCAGGGAAAAGGTAGAAGAGTATCAACAAACCCAGAGACAAGGGAACAACAAATGATCTAAAATTGATGGCAAGGAGGGCACAGGATGCATATTGGGGCTTCAAGAGGAATTACTGACATTCAAATGAAGGTCAAACATTATAGTGGGAGAAAGGAAAGTAAAAGGAAATAAAGGAATAAACTAGGAGGCAAAAGACATTTATAAATTCAGGCATGTACACATGTAAATATATTTATAAATAACAATAGAGAAATAGATCTATGTACATATATTTAAATCAGTGGTTCTCAACCTGTGGGTCATAATCACTATGGAGGTCAAACGACCCTTTCACAGGGGTTGCCAATTCATAACAATAGCAAAATGACAGTCATGAAGCAGCAACAAAAATAATTTTATGGTTGGGGAATCACCACGACAGGAGGAGCTGTGTTAAAAGGGTTACGGCATTAGGAAAATGATTTATATGTTAAGTATTAAGGAAGCAGACGGGCAATCAGCCTCTACTTGAGTACTCCCTCAATGTAAGAACACTTTGTTCTATTAACCTAGCATTCTGTCATGCTCACCTTCCTGACATGAGTGCTAAAAATGAAAGGGGTAAATAAGCAAATGCGGTGAAGAAAGCTGGTGATATCCAGCCATCAAAAGATGTAGCGGCTCTCTGGGCTTTAGCACCATCTTGTTAGAAACCTCTGAGCCATGCGAGTCAAGGGGAGGAAGAAGAGAATGCGCAGCGCAAGAAAAGAATGATGAGGCAGAGGTCCAAGTAGAGCCCCCTGGTAACCCCGCAGAAGCCACACCTGCAGGATACAGAGCGCCTGTGGCCGGGAGGAGGAGCCATTAACTTCACTCCACCCACCAACCAGATCTGGAACACTATCTCCGCGAGTGCCCAGGAGACCTGCCTTACTCACACCTAAGCAGTCTGACTTTGAGCCGTTACCCCAGACCGAAGACCCCCTGGACTAATCCTGCCCTCAGTTGTGGCTCGATGTAATGTGCACAATAAATCATCTCTTCTGCTGTCTTAGCTGAAGAATAAAAAACAAAAGTGTAGCATCTGGGGTCTTAAAGACTTGAAAATAGCCAAACAACCATCTAGCTGAGAAGCAACAAAGCCCACATGGAAGAAGCACACCAGCCTGTGTGACCACGAGATGTTGATGTGATCAGATATCAGGCATCAAAGACCCGGAACAGAAAATTCTATTGATGTGAATGAGGGGGAGCATGGAGAGGAGACCCGAAGCCCATCTGTAGATAATCGAACATCCTCTTATAGAAGAGTCACAGGGAAGAGAAGAGCTAGTCAGGGTGCAGAATCGCACCAATGAAACATACAACTTTCCTCTAGTTTTTTAATGCTTCCTCCCGGCAACTATCATGAACCCAATTCTACCTTCTGAATCTGGCGAGACCAGAGCATGTACACTGATACAAATAAGAGCTGGAAACACAGGGAATTCAGGACACATAAACTCTCTCAGGACCAATAAGGAGATAGCAATATCAGGAAAGTAGAGAAGGTGGGGAGAGAAAAGGTGAACCAATCAGAATGATGTACATATAAACCCCTCCTGGGGGACAGACAACAGAAAAATGGGTGAAAGGAGACAACAGTCGGTGTAAGACATGAAAGAAAATAATAATTTACAAATTATCAAGTGTTCATGAGGGAAGGAGGGTGGGGGAGGGAAGGAAAAAGAGAGGAGCTGATACCAAGAGCTCAAGCAGAAAATGTTTTGGAAATGATGATAGCAACATAGGTATAAATGTGCTTGACATAATGGATTTATGTGTGGATAATGGTAAGAACTGTATGAGCCCCCAATGATTTTTTTTAAAGATCTGTAAGAACTCCCAATAAAATGATTATTAAAAAAAAAAAAGATAGCAGGCTGAGCCCTAGTGGTGTAGTGGTTGAGTGCGGGACTGTGGCCCACAGGATCGGCGGTTCATATCTAGCAGCAGTTCTCCAGGAGCAAGGCTGGGCCTCCTACTCCCACCAGGGGGCAGTGATGCCCACAAAACACAAAAAGATGGCATTCCAGGGAATTCTGTTCACAAGTATTCACAGGTGAATTTTCTCAGTATCCTCCTCCACCTTTTTACCAGACCCATAGAGGAAAATCATTTAGTGGGAGTTAGAGACTCTGTCTAGAAGACCCATACAAAATAATTCATTGTCCCTTAACAGAGATCTCTGTGTGGTAACTCTTTAGGTTTCAGCGGACAACTATAAATAAAATGATAGCTACCGATAAAAATGGCAGCTGCACTGAAGAGAAATAGATAAAACAGAAAGCTTTCCTCCTTTCCGTCATATATGTAAAAACCTGAACTTGACTTTTTTTTTTTTGCTTTTTTAACTTAACTTTTATTTTAAGTCAACTCTTAACAACTTCTATTGTTTTAAGCCTAATTTATTCCTGAACCGTAAGTTTTTGCTTCTTCAGATTCTTCTGGGAAACCTTTTTCTTCTGTGCAACCTCCTCTTCTGGTTTAGGAACAATTTGCTCTTTTTCAGTAAGGATCATCTCAATGTGGCAGGGGGCGCTCATGTATGGATTGATCCGACCATGAGCTCTGTAGGTCCGGCGGCGCATCTTGGGGGCTTTGTTCACCTGGATGTGCTCAATGACCAGAGAATCCACATCTAACCCCTTAAGTTCAGTATTACTTTCTGCATTTTTGAGCATGTGAAGCAAAAATTCAGCACTCTTTTTAGGCCACCGACCTTGGGTCCAATCCCACTGTTTGGCCTGGGCACATCTACCAACACCACCATTGTAACGTCGGAAGGGTACACACTGCTTCTGCAAAGTGACGTCCTTCAGGTATTTGGTGGCTTTCCGGAAGTGCATGCCTTTGATGGCTTGGGCTGTTTCGCAGGTGTTCCTGAAGTGGACCCAGAGGTTGGACCCTCGGGATTTGCAGGATTTTGTAGGGTTTTCTGGGTCGAGTAGCAAACCATTTTGGCAGGGCACCTCGGGCTGCCACAGGAAGAGTGAACTTGACTTCTGTGAAGTGCTCTAGCATTGATGCTTCTGGAGAACTACAAAGAAAAAACTACCTGGGCTGAGCCCCGGTGGCGTAGTGGTTGTGCGCGGGACTGCGGCCCACTGGGTCGGAGGTTCAATTCCAGCAGTGGGGCTGGGCCTCCTACTCCCACCACTGGAGAGCAGTGATGCCCCCCCAAAAAAAAGAAAAGAAAAAACTACCCAATCAGCAATGCAATGGCAGCTAAAATTTAATGTTCAATTATAAAATAATAATGTAAGGGGAAAATTATATAAGCAGTAATTATATCCCAGTATAAATGAGCAGTGGGCTCATTTATAACCCATTGTTAAAACTCTAAGCTGCTTCTTTAGTATTTTGAATCCAAATACCACCTGCACTCACAGCTGTTGCATCCATTCTCACTCCTGTGACCCTGAGGACACAGAATTGATCTAGAGATTCCCAAGCTGTAAATTTTCATCAGGTTGCCAAATGTTTCTCTTGCGCAGCAGTCAGCAAGTTCAAACCATCACCATTTTGGTTTGCAGAGCACTTCAAATCCTGTAACACTCAAAGCAATAGCCACTGGGTAGATTCCAACTCTGAATGACCCCGATGCTGTATCGGTTGTACAGTGTGATGCAACCCACAGGACCGGCAGTTTGAAACCACCAGAACCTCTGAGAGAGACAGACTGGCTTTTCTACTCCTATAAATAATATCTGGGATACCCACAGGGGGATCTCCATGAGTCAGCACTCATTTGGTTTCCAAATCTGTTAATCTTTTATCTTTTTTTAGGGCATCACTGCCCTCTGGTGGGAGTAGGAAGCCCAGCCTTGCTCCTGGAGAGCTGCTGCTGGATAGGAACTGCCAGCCCAGTGGGCCGCAGTCCCGCTCACAACCACTACGCCACCGGGGCTCAGCCCCAAATCTGTAAATCTTTATGGGAGTATACAGTCTCATCCTTCTTCTGAGGACCAACTGAAAGATTCAAACTGCTGACCTTGTGGCTAATATGGTTATACGATGGCCTATTGTATAACCCACTGTGCCACCAGGGCTCCTTATAGTTAAAGCAGTGGGCTTTTTCATAACCCATTATTGCAACTCTGAACTGCTTCCACTAACACTTTGATCTAAAATGTCATACTAGACTGAAAAGCCAACAAATAACTAGTGGAATTAGGAACAAAGCAAAAATAATAATTTCTTATACAAAACAGTTTTTTTTAATAGTAAATGTATTTTTCAGAAATTAAATACAAAAGTTTTTAATATGGTCTCAATAAATAGTGCTGGGACAAGTGACTGTATTTTTTTTTGGGGGGGGGGGGAACCACTGCTCTCCGGTGGTGGGAGTAGGAGGTCCAGCCCCACTGCTGGAATTGAACCTCTGTCCCAGTGGGCCGCAGTCCCGCGCACAACCACTACGCCACGGGGCTCAGCCCCAAGTGACTGTATTAACAGATGAAATTAGAGCCTTTTATCATAAAATACAAAAATTAACTCAAAATGGGTCAAAGACCTAAATGTAAAAGCTAAAAACTACCAAGTTCAGAAGAAAGTGTAAATCTTCAGGACCTTAGATTTGGAAATGCTGTTGTTAGGTGCTCCCGAGATGGTTCAGAGTCAGTCACTTTTTTAACAAAACCAAACACTGGTTCTGCATCATCCTCACAATCATTGTTATGTCTGAGGCCCTTGTTGAGGCTTCTAATTGTGAGTCGTCATCATTTTCACTAACTACCAAGCATGACGTCCTTTTCCAGGAGTTGGTCTTTCCATTTAACTGACCAAAGTACATGAGACAAAGTCTCACCATCCTTGCTTCTATGGAGAATTCTAGCTGTACTTCTTTCAAGTCAAATTTTTGTTCCCTGGTGGCGTAGTGATTGTGTGTGGGACTGCGGCCAACATGGTCGATGGTTCAAATCCAGCAGCAGCTTTCCAGGAGCAAGGCTAGGCTTCCTACTCCCATCAGGGCAGTGATGGCACTCAAAAAAATGTTTGTTTGGTCTTCTGATAGTCCGTAGCATATTCAATGCCCTTGGCAATGTTACAATTAAAATCTATCCGGTTTTTGTCTTTATTCATTGTTCACCTTCCTCAGGTAAACGAAGCAATTAAAAATAGTATGGGCTGGGTCAGATGCACCTTAGTACTCAAGTTGACATCTTTTTCTTTTCTTGAATGATTAAAATCGATC
Organism: Nesogale talazaci; assembly: GCA_004026705.1. Classification (NCBI taxonomy): domain Eukaryota; kingdom Metazoa; phylum Chordata; class Mammalia; order Afrosoricida; family Tenrecidae; genus Nesogale; species Nesogale talazaci. The sequence continues at coordinate 10,115 of PVJH01011985.1, read as the reverse complement.
GTCTCAAATAAATAAATAAATAAATAAAATCCAGCAGTGGGGCTGGGCCTCCTACTCCCACCACTGGAGAGCAGTGATGCCAAAAACAAAAAAACAAAAACAAAAACAAAAATCGATCATTTAAAGCAGATTTGCCCAGGGCAGTACCTTGCTTGACTTCTTGACTGTTGCTTCCATGAGCATTGATGATGAATTCAAGTAAAATGAAATCCCTGACAACTGCACCTGTTTCTCTATTGATCGTGATGCTGTTTAGTGGTCAGGATTTTGTTTTCTTTTTGTTGGAAGTGTGATCTGTACTGAAAAACTCTGATCTCATCAGTAAGTGCTTCAAGTCCTCTTCACTTTCAGCAACAAGTCTTCCGCCAATCCTAATGTTCACTCTTTTTCATATACTCCAGCTTCTCTGTTGCTAGACCAGAGGATGGACACTGATATAGATAAAAGCTGGAAACACAGGGAATCTAGGACAGATAAACTCAGAACCATAATAAGAGTAGCTATACCAAGAGAGTAAGGGAAAGGTGGGGGGAGATAGGGGGAACTGATCACAATGATCTGCATATAAACCACTCCTTGGGGGATGAGGAACAGAAAAGTGGGGGAAGGGAAAGATCAGATAGTGTATAACATGAAAAAAAAATGTATAAATTATCAAGGGTTCATGGGGGAGAGGGTGGGAAATGAGGAGCTGGTACCAAGGGCTCAAATAGAAAGAAAATGTTTTGAGAACGATGGCAACAAAGGCACAAATGTGCTGAGTTATATGAGCCCCCAATGATTTTTTTTTTTTAAAGATAAAACTTTGACACACATCTTTCCTAATTTTAAACCAGCACTCCCGTTTTGTTTGAATAACTGCCTTCTTGGTTTATGTACAGGCTCCAAATGAACATAGTGTTCTGGAATTCCCATCCTTCACAATATTATCTGTAATTTGTTATGATCCCCATATTTGTTTATCTTTGCATAGTTAATAAAACACAGGTAAACATCCTTCTGCTATTCTCTTTCAGCCAAGATCCATGTGACAGAGCAATCATATTCCTTTTGGCATGCCCTCTTCATAGGTTGACTTGAATTTCTGGCAGTAGTTCCCTGTCCCACTGTTGCTACAACAGTTTGTAAAGTAATCATAAATAAACTTTGACTTGCTATTAATATGCTATTAACAATATTGTTTAATAATGTCCACATTCTGTTGGACTACCTTTTTAAAAGTATGGATCTGTTCTAGTCAGTTGGCCAGGCAGCTAGCTGTCTTCCAAATTTCTTGCCATAAATGAGTGAACACTTCCAGCATGATATGTTTGTTATAATGTCTCAACTGGAGCTGCATCAATTTCTGGAGCCTTGGTTTTGGCTAATATCTTCAATACTGTTGGTTCCTAATCAGGTGCTACCTCCTGAAAAGGTTCAATGTTGACCAACTCTTTTTAATACAACTCTGTATTCCTTTAATCTTCTTTTGAAGTTTCCTGTGTTCTTCACTATTTTATTCATAGAATTCTTCAATATTGCAACTTGAGACTCGAAGTTTTTCTTCACTTATTTCAGCCCGAGAAATGCTAAACATTTTCTTTTCTCAGTGTTCTAACTTCAAATCTTGGCACATTTCACTTCAATACTTGGTCTTATTGAAATTCCCTTTAAAACTATTGAGCTCTTTGACTTCACTTCGTTTGGCTTTAGCGAATTGACATTCAAAAGCAAGTTTCAGACTCTCTTCCAACATTCACTTTAGAAAGAGTGATTTTTGCTTTCTTCATAGATGGTGCCCTTAATTTCACTCATTCTAAAATGAGTATTTGGTCTTTCATCACTAGCATTCAATGTGTCAAGCCCACTCTTGAGATGGTCTTAATTCAAGGAAGTTACACTCAGGGTTGAAATTTGGCTCTCAGGGACTTTTCATTTTCTTCAGCTTCAACTTGAATTAGCATGAGAGTAAATGATGGTCTGTTCAATAGTTAGCCCCCGGCCCTGTACTGACTGGTGATACTGGACTTCTCTCACCATTTCTGCCCACAGATGCAATCTTTTTGATTCTTGTGAATTCCATCTGGCAAAGTCCATATGCACAATTGCCGTTTACTATTGAAAAAGCTATTTGCAATGAATAAACTGTTGGTCTCGCAAAATCCTATCATGTGACATCCAGAGTAGTTTTGCCACCAAAGCCATAGTTTCCTACTGATGCCTCATTTCCAACTTTCACATTCTAATCATAATAATTACAATGCAGTTCGACTGGATTTGATCAATTTTGTACTGTAAAACTTGATAAATATCTTCAATTCTTCATCTTTGACAGCAGAGGAAGGATGATGGATAAATTACAATAGTTTATTAACTGGTCTTCTGGGTAAGCATATCAATATTATGACATTACTAAACTCAGAAGAGATCTTGAAAATCTTGAATTTCTTTTACCTTTAGTTTTCTCATCTATAAAAAAGTTACTTTGATGATTGAACATAACTTAATATACAACTCTTTTATATCCATATGAAAACAGTGGCTTGTTAAACACTTTACATAGATTAGCTAGCATACAATCCTCAGAGTAATTCATTTTACATATGAGAAAGTAAAGGCAAACAGTAAGTAACTTTTCTTGACTATGGAGGCAGAGATGGAGTTGAATTCATTCAAATTGGAATCCACTTCACATAACTGAATAACATAAACTCGCCACCGATCAGAATGTCTATGTCAATCATTCAGTTAACATTTGTGTACACCAGAGAATACCCAGAAAAGTAGCTGACTCTTGAATAACAGGAAGGAAGAGGGGGTTGTTGAGGAAAATCAGCCCCTTCCACCTTCCCCTACTCCAAGCAGTCAAAATTCTACATTATAATTTCTGACTCCCCAAAAAGAGGAGCTGATACCAAGGGCTCAAACAGAAAGTAAATGTTTAAAAAATGATGATGGCAAATGTACAAATATGCTTGCTACAAGTGATATACGAACTGTTATAAAAGCATGTATGTACAGGGGCTGAGCCCCAGTGGTGTAGTGGTTGTGCGCGGAACTGCGGCCCACTGGGACGGAGGTTCAATTCCAGCAGTGGGGCTGGGCCTCCTACTCCCACCACCAGAGAGCAGTGATGACAAAAAAAAAAAAAGCATATATGTACAAATATGCTTGGTACAAGTGATATATGAAATGCTATAAAAGCTGTAAGTCCCAATAAAATGATTTAAAATAAATTCTGACTCCCCCAAATCTCAGCTACTAACAGCCTCCTATTGATCTGAAGCTACTTAACACATCTGCTAAATGCATTATTTACTGGACTCTCATAAATAAATTGCATTTTTAATACAAGATAAAATGGTCCTTTGCCAAAAATTACAAGATTTTCCTACCAACACTCCGCAAGAGAGAGATAAGGCTTTCTCTTTTTTAATAAGTTACGGTCACAGAGGCCGTTCCATTTTGTCCCGTATGTGGCTGAGTCAGAATTGACCCGACGACGACGCTGAGTTTGTTTTAAGAGAGCGTGAAAGGGCCCTGGTGGCATAATCAGTTACACATTGGACTGCTAAAGGCACAATCAGCAGTCTGAAGGCACCAGCTGATCCACAGGAAATAGGTGAGGCGTTCTCCAGCTGCAAAGATCACAGCCTTCGAACCCGCAGGGGCAGTTCCACTCAGTTCTACAGGGCACTAGCAGTCAGACGCAACTCAATGGCACTGAGGATTTTTTAGCTATTTTTTTGAAGAGAGAATAACTGCCTTATGCAATTACACTCTTTTAAATCAACTTTCAAATGGGATCAAACTGACACCAGTCAATTCAAAGACTTACGGGACAGTGAATTTATGTCAATAGAATAAGAACAGCTTGGAAAAAGGAAAGAATATGCAATAAATGTCACTGAACTGTCACAATTGTTGGGATTATTATTCAGCTATATATATATTCGGAACACCAGATATCAAGTTAATAATAAAGATTCTTAACTCATGTACAGTAACTCTACATGATTCAACTGAAATGTATCTGACTTACACATGTGTGGAGCTGACCAGGAAAAAGTATTACTAATTTTTACCTTTTCAAGGTCAAAGGTAACTAAGACAACCTTAAATAAAATTACAAATTTTGCTGTTTTCTGGATTCTTTTTTTTTTTTTGGGGGGGGGGGCATCACTGCCCTCTGGTGGTTGTGGGAGCTTGCTGCTGGATTTGAACTGCCAAGCCAGTGGGTCGCAGGCCCACACGCAACCACTACGCCACCAGGGCTCAGCTGTTTTCTGGATTCTTGATGTGGGCTTTATCCAGGAATTAAGAAGTATTCTACAGTTTTCAATCCTCCTTAATAACGATGCTGGTAAAAATCATTTTCCTAATTCGTTATATATATCTTAATGTGAAGAAGTTGCCACAAGTAAGACTTTCACCGGGTTAAAACAATGTTAGCATCAACTTGATGGCAGTGGATTTAAAACACTGTTAAGATGCCAACAAGTTAACAAAGTAAGATGAATTTAGGTGGGGAGAGAGGAGTAGGTTACTGACGGTTAATTATTAATCTGCCAGGCTCCCTGGGGGACCCATCCCCAGCAGCTGCAGAACAGACAAGTGTCAGCCTTCTCAACTCCACATGGTCCTGCCCAGGCTCTCATCCTTCAGGACAAGCATTTTTCACTCTGTTCACTGTACACTGACATGCTTTCTTGAGTGGAATTAAAAAGGGAAGAGTTACAGCAAGCTGTGGAAAGTGCACAAAGAATATGTCCACAGAAGAATGTTGCAAATTGGATCATCCGCCTTTACATATGTCACTCCAGGAAAACTGCCAAGAACTGTTCACTCCTCTAGACAGATTTCTTGCTCACCCCAGACTCTTCCTTACGCACATGCCAGTAGTACCCTCCCTCATTTTTCCTTATTTCAATCTTCCTTTTGCTCTAAGATTTTGAAGTGTGTATTTTATATTTTGTAAAATATATGTGGCAATATTGTACCTGGTATTTAATGGCACCCTATTCATTAGCCTATGTTTCTCATTTGAACAAATATCCTAAAGCCTTAGACAGCATGTCTACTTCTGATAATAAAATTTCCAATAGGCTAATTGCTAAAACCCATTTTGCTTGCAAACAATTTATCATAAAATTAAAAAAAATTAAGACAAAAAAATGTGTTCAGTAAGACCACATTGTTTCATTTTTCCCCTTGAGGAATTCATACATCAGAGCTCTAAAATTAGAATCCAAAATCGACGAAACACGTATTTGGCAAATTCTAAACGAAATGTTGCTTTTCATTACTACTCCATTAAAACATTTTTTAAAGGTGATATTTGTATCAAAGAATCTTTTCTGGGGGCTGAGCCCCGGTGGCGTAGTGGTTGTGCGCGGGACTGCGGCCCACTGGGACGGAGGTTCAATTCCAGCAGTGGGGCTGGGCCTCCTACTCCCACCACCAGAGAGCAGTGATGCCCCCCCCCCAAAAAAAAAATTAATTAAATTAAAAAAAAAAAAAGAATCTTTTCTGATAAGGAATTCTTACAGTAAATTAAAAATCAGATAAAAGGATTTTACACTTTTCCAGAACTAGGTTTTCAGGCGTCCATGTTCCCATTAAGATTTGGTAGATGAGAGCAGCCTGTGGGATCATGAGGTGTCATCAAGACCAGGTAAAAGACATCAGAAAACACTTAACAAACAATTAAATAGGGCTAAGCCCTGGTGGCGTAGTGATTGTGTGTGGGACTGCAGCCCACAAGGTTGAAGGTTCAAATCCAGCAGCAGCTCTCTAGGCGCTAGGATGGGCTCCCTACTCCCACCAGGGCCGTGATGCCCCCTGCCAAAAAAATAAATAAATAAAATAAGCAAAAATAAATTGTTGAGAATAAGAGGAGTAGGAGCAGAGACCCAAAGTCTTTCTGTTGACAATGGAACATTCCCCCCACAGAGGAGTCACAAGGAAGGGATGAGTCAAGCAGGGCATAGTAAACCATCAATGAAACACACACTATTCCTCTGATTCCTTGAGGCTTCCTCACCCCCTACACACACACACACACACACACACACACACACACACACACACACACTCGTGATGCAGTGCAGCTTCTCACTTCGGAGTGGACCGGAGCACGTACACAGGTATTGATAAGAGCTCACAAAACACAGAATCCAGGAGCAGGAATGGGAATAGTGATCTCAGCCGGCTAGGGAGAAAGTGGAGGGAAGAAAGGAGTAATGATCAACACATAACCACACACACCCTTCCAGGGGGCAAAACAACAGAAACCGTGGGGGAAGGGAGAGAGTGGTTGATGTGAGATAGGAAAATAATAATGATTTATAATCTATCAAGGGATCACAGGAGAGAGAGAGAGAGGAACTGATATCAAAGGCTCAATAGAAAGTAATTTTCTGGAAAAGAATGATGGCACCATGGGTACAAAAATGCCTGATACGGCTGAGCCCCAGTGGCGTAGCGGTTGTGCGCGGGACTGCGGCCCACTGGGACGGAGGTTCAATTCCAGCAGTGGGGTTGGGCCTCCTACTCCCACCGCCGGACAGCAGTGATGCCCCCCCCAAAAAAATGCCTGATACAACTGATGTATGGATTGTAATAAGAGTTGTAAGAGCCCCCAATAAAATGATTTTTTAATAAAATTTTTTAAAAGATTTGGGGGGCTGAGCTCCGGTGGTGTAGTGGTTGTGTGCGGGATTGCGGCCCACTGGGATGGAGGTTAATTTCCAGCAGCAGCTCCACAGGAGCAAAGGCTGGGCCTCCTACTCCTACCACCAGAGGACAGTGATGAAAAAAAAAAAAAAAAAGACTTGGTAGCTAGGGAGCTGGAAACCAGAGAAAACAGAACAGTAGCTATTAAAAAGACAAGTCTTCCCTGAAATAGAAAATAAATTTAATTAACTAGTGTTAATTGAACTTCCACTCTTTAAAATAATTTACTTCTTCACATTTGATATGTGAAATTGAGTCTCACTAAATTGTATAGCAAAGAGCACAAGGTTTCTTTGGGATTTAAAAGTCACCATTTATTCAATTACAGATTAACAAATCTTACTGTAAAATGAGTTGAGCAATCAAAGCTATTCATAGATAAGTATGATTAAATTATGGATGATTAATAAGTCAACCGAATAAAGTCCAACTATTAAAAGCAAGTAATCATATTACTCAATGTTCACAATTATGAAGGAACTTTTTTTATCTTTCCTATAGTGAATAAAGATTTAATATTACTGTCAGTTGGTATCGAATTGAATGACCCATATACAAATGTGCACACTGACATAAGAACAATAAATAATTTCAGTGGTAAGGATACCTCACAATTTAAGTCATGCAAGGAATTCAAAAACTTTAATCTTTGAGACCTTTAACACACATACTTAAACCCAAATTAACAAATTTGTTTTGTGAAAAGAAGGATTCTAATTTTGAACTAAAATATACAATGCTTACATGCTTGCAGTCTTTCAAACGAAAATAAAAATTCTGACGAAACACTGAAAATTTGAATGAAAACTAAAAATGATCATGGGAGGAGAAAAAAAAAATCCAAAACTCTCACAATAACTTCTTCACAATTTTATAAAACATGGATTAAAGGGTTGCATAAAGCCCTCAGATGTTTTAAGAGAGCTGCAGGAATCCTTTCCATTTTCAATATTGCTATATGTTCTTTTAGTCACAAAGAGATATAAATCAATGTCTAAATATAAGCCTTCAGAAGAAAAGTCAAACCAAGAGCAGCATGGTTGATCTATTTTATTCATAACATAGTTTAAAGTATTGTTTACATTTAGGCCCCCCTCACACAAGTTAAATGTCCAGCATATACCACATCCAGTTCATTCTCAAGGGAGAAAACCATCAAAACAAAAACTCCTATTTAATAGACCATTTATTTGTCATAAAGCCTCTACTAACCCAGGTGCATTTTGCTGTCAACTGTTATTACAACTTCTTCTCTTCATAAAAACCTAGAAACCTAAAACACTTCAGTAAAATATATCTGGTTCCCTTTAAAATGTCAATTACTGTTTTGTCTAAGTCCAAGACCAAGAAAAGTTTTAAAATACTTTTATTCTCTAAAAAAGAAATACTCCTTCTGCTTGTCTTTTGAAAATTGTCTTAGTTGGTTTCTGCTTATTTTCCATGCATGAAATGTTCTCAAATTAGTTCATTTCAGTGTTAAATGTTTACTCTAAATATGTCACTGTAGACAGGCTTTTTGCAGACAAAGCTTTACAGGACAGGGGTAGGAGAAAGGGTGAACAAGAGGGCATGAGAAACAGAAATGTACTATATCTGAGAAACCCCATTCAATTTCTCTGCTTCAAAGTCTTAAGTCTTCCTGCCAAATATTCTCAGTATTCAAAAGTTCCAGAATCAGGAAGGCACAACATTGGTATGATATGCCATATGCACACACTCAGAACCTGAAGAAATTTAATGAAATGTATTGACATCTAAGAAAGCATTATCACAGAAAAAGGAGAAAAACAGGCAATAAATCCAGTTCCTAGACAGCCCTCTTGGAGAGTTGCTTTTGCACCCACTACCTGGCTCTCAACAGTTTTGAAACAATTTGGACTACAGGAAATGCATTTCAGATTGCAACCCAGTTTACACAGGTGTGAGAAGTTCCACAAAATAATATTTTTCCTTAGTACCTGCAATATGCTTCTTACCACATGTAATACACTATTCTGTTCTAGTTCACGTTAGTGTTGATGCGGGTTGTAACTCATTAAATTCATCAGTAACGCCGATAAATCATGAAAAACACATGCTTCGGGCAGGGTATCCATATCTTTTTAGCAATCTGCCTCCACCTGTGTCTTTAGCAAGAGTGGGCTGGGGCTTTAAGTTTGCTCTGTGATTCCTCTTTTCCTGAAAGCTGAGATTAGGCGGGGCCTTCTACCCAACAGAAGCATCACCTGAGCCAAACACAAACTCTCAGAGCCCAAGCTACACCTACATGATCAGAAGCCATCTATTTTTAGAATCCAGGTAAGATTTGAGAAGCACCGCGCTGAAAGTGTTTTCTTCTCTAATGAGCCCCACACTAGGCTGGTCCCGTGCACCCCAAGAACAGCAGTTCAAACCCACCAGCTGCTTGGACAGAGGCTGATGAGGCAGTCTGCTCCCTTACCGATTTATAATCTCCCTGTCTGAAACCCTCTACTGCGTGGGAGTCAAATGGGTGGCAGCGGGTTTGGGGTGGGTACACATTACTAAACGCCTGTCACTCTCCTAAAAGCTCTACAAATATTATCTCAATGTAACACTCCCATCCTTTTCAGGAGACACTATTATTTATCGCTGTTCGGGGGCCGGGGGGGGGGGGGGGGCAGCTGCTGCAGAGAGAGGGTGCGTTGCCTAAGCTTGGTTGGAGGGGGTGGAATCCGGGGCTATACCTGTCCCCTTGTCGCCCCTCTACTTTCTGACCAAGTCCCCAGTGCGACTTAGGTAACTCGGGGACCCTCTCAAATGCCCCATCCTGTCGGCGTCCCTATTTTCTACCAGCCTTACTTTACTTCTCTTAAAAGCCACGGGGGTGCGGGTCATTTGACTTCGCCTCCTTGAGGCCCTCCCCGCTCCCGGGTCCTCGACGGCACCTTCGCAGGACTTCAGCAAGCCAAAGTTTCTTCTCTTCCCCCAAACCTCAGCGCCTCCTCCCGGCCCCGGCTCATCCCTGGCTTCTGCAGCGCAGCCGGAGGCCGCGGAAGGGCTTTCGCGATCCCTGGCCCTATCTAACGAACTCGCTCTCTTCCTTCAAGGAAATTACTCGCCCCCACCCTGCCCCCCCCCCTCCTTTCGGGCCGCGGGGACTTCCACACCCCCGCCGGCCCCGCAGCCCGGTCGCAAACCCGAGCCCCCGGCTCTCGCTCGGTGGCTCCGGGGACCCTGCAGACAAGACACCGCGACTCCGGGCTCCCGGATCAGCTGTGGAGGGTAGGACGCCCCCCGCCCCCCCCGCAGCCCCCGATCCGAGGTGCCTGCCCCTCCCCCAATGCCGCTAGCCCTCCAAGGTCTCCCTCCGAAGACCCGCCGCTCCCCGCCCCCCCTCCCGAGCCCCTCTCCCTCGGGCGGACGCTTTTCTCACCAGGGTC
>PVJH01011984.1:0-66414 GCA_004026705.1 Nesogale talazaci | reverse complement strand
GCTAGATGTTCTCGACCAAATGGTGTGTGAAGTGTATGTCTTATGCTGGGTAAAATATTTTGAGAAAATAAACAGAAGGAGAATGTTATTATTGTGACAATTGAATAGGACAGCCTGTGTCTCAGTTTCTAGTGTTGTCACATAAATACCATAAGTGGGCTGCTTTACAGAACAGACATTTAGTTTTTTTCACAGGGGAGGAGATTTGATATCCAAATTTGGGGGCCAGTTATACACGAAAACTCATTCTATGTCAGCTCTTAAGGGGGCACCCTGTCTTTCTATCATCCAGGTGCTTCTCAATTTCTTGGGAATACGTTCCCGGTCTCTCGGTTGCTAACCACAGATCAGTGGTATAAACCTACTTTTTACCCTGTGTGGGAAAGGTGAAGGTGCCTACTCTCATAAACATTTACAGCTTCAGAAACTAGCAAGAGTAGTTCTATTCTGGTCTAAAAGATTGCTAGCAAACAGACTCCACCCAGTGGCAGGGGACTTTATTTTTTATCTTTCCCCCATTTGTGCATTGATGCCTCTGAGCCTAAGCTGCCCTTTTTGAACTAAGAATGGATTAGGTTTATAGCATACCCTACACCTCTCTGGTTTTATGAATATGACAAAAAAGCCCTAAAGCTTTGTCCATGTTGTGTAGTGTAGTGATGCTATGACTGAAATGCCACAAAGAGATGGCTTTAACACAGAGAAATGTCTTCTCTCACAGTGTAGGTGGCTTGAATTTTGAATTCAGAGTACGTGTTAAAGGGGAAGGCGCTCTATATCTAGTGGATCTGGGGGGAGTCCTTGTCTTTAGTAATAAACATTTGGGCCTTAAAAGTTCCTAACATAGAACCTTGGGTCCAAAGAACACGCTCTACTCCCAGCTCTTTTTTCTTGGTTACAGTAGACCCCTCTGCTTTATTATTTAATCTCTTTTAAATCTCAAGCAACAGTCTAAGCCTATAGATCGTGCCTAGTCTCACCAACATAATTACCACTAACCCTGTATCATTGATGTCATAGAAATCAACATTTACCACATATAGGATAATTACATAAAGTCACAAAATGGAGGAAATAACACTACTGAGAATCATGATCTTTCCAAGTTGACTATGATTTTTCTTTTCTTTTTTTTCTGGTGTGTGTGTGTGTGTGTGTGTGTGTTACAAGGTAGGGAGATGGGAGCAGGTAAGATACAGTTTAATCCATAATAAAGAGACTCCCCCCAAACTAGTTTTCTGAAATAATATTTTCAGTACCTGAAAGGACATAGTCTCTAACAATCTCAGAGAATATCATGATAGCGATTCTCATAACAATGTTTCTTTCTCAAGGGAAATATAAAGATTTCGTAAAGGCATGTAATCCAAGAACTTTCACAGTCCATATGCATAAGGAACAACTTAGAAGGGTTCAGGTTAATCTCAAACTTATTATATATAAGACAGAAGTAGGCAAACAACTGCATTCAGAATTCCTTTAAGCTGAAGGCCTATAGCTATCAATCAAATGTTAATGTGCAACAGACAAGAATGTATGCATGGATGTGAGATATTAATGGACTCCAGGTATGCTTTTTCTGGTCCTCATGATTCACCAGTTAAGTAGTTTCATTTTTTTTCTACTCATAACAGGAACATTCCTACATGTTGCCAATCTGATTTTTTACACGGATGGCAGTTATTATAGTCTTTGTGATTCTGTGATTCTTATGTGGTTGCGATGAGTCACAATTAACTTGGTTAGAGTGAGTCTTGTGTGTGTGTTTTTCAAAAATCTGGTGAAAATGGAGTTAAGATATAATGAAATTTTTTTCATGAGTTTTTGAAGTCCTCTTATTCATATATACTTATGAATAATATTTGCACATATATTCTTCTAAATCTATGAGAGGGCTTCAAAGTTTGTGAAAAGTAGAATTGAAAGATACTAGGTGGAGACACAGTATGTGTCCAATCTGACCCCTTTACACTGGGGCAAAACATTAAGGGTATGCAACAAAGCATCAAGGGGAGCAAAATGATGAAATCTCCAGAGAATACCAAAAACAAACTTTGGAGAGAGAGTGTGGCACCTCCTCAGAAAACACTCATGAGGAAAACACTTATAAGTTCAACAAGAAGGCTTTAAACTATAGGCCTTTCCATTTTTTGTCAGTGGCTTTCTTTTTGTTGTTGATATTTTGTGGGTTTTTAAAATATTGTTGCAGCTATTGTTTTGTTGGTTTTGATTTCCTTTGCTGTTTTGCTTGACTTTGCATGGTTGTTGTGCTTATTAATGTCTCTGCATGTCTGTCTAGATAAGATAGGTGGGATAAACAATTTGGAGATTAAAAGAATGGGACCAATGATTCTGTGTGTGTGGCGTCAGGAGATAGGAAACGGGGAGAAGGGAGAAAGACAGGAGGAATAACCAACCCAGGGACAAGAGAATAACAAGTGAACTATAATTAATGGAAAGAAGCTCACGGGATGCCTAATGGGACTTAATCAAGGGCAATGTAGCAGCAAGGAATTACTAAACCCAAATGAAAGTCAAACATGATGGTGAGACAAATGGGAAGTAAAAGGAAATAGAGGAAAGAACCAAGATGCAAAGGACATTTATAGAGCTTTAAATAAAGCATGTACATATGTAAATATATTTTTTATATAACGAGAGGGGAATAGAATTCTGTACTCATATCTATATGCTAAGAATCAAAACTGCAAATGGACATTGAGCCTTGACTCAAGTACCCTCTCAACACAAGAACACTCTAATAATCCTGCATTCTGTGATGCTCACCTTCCCAATGCTGAAGACAAAATGGGTATATAAGCAAATATGGTGAAGAAACATGATGGTGCCTGGATATTAAAAGATATAGCATCTGGGCTCTTAAAAACTTGAAGATTAACTAACCATTTAGCTCAGAAGCAACAAAGCACACATGGAAGAAACACACCAGCCATGTGATCATAAGGTGTCAGTGGGATCAGGCATACAAGACCCAAAACAAAATCATACCCAATGAGGTGGGGCAGGGAGTGGAGACCCAAAGCCCACCTGTAGACAATTGGACATTTCCTCACAGAAGGGGGAGTTGAGTCAGTCAGGGTGCAGTATAGCACCAAAGAAACACACAACTTTCCTCTAGTTCTTTAATGGTTCCTTCCCGCACTATCATGGCATCAATTGTACCTCATAAATCAGATTATACCAGAACATGCACACTGCTACAGATAAAAGCTGACAACACAGGGAATCCAGCATAGATAAACCCCTCAGGGTCAACAATGAGAATAGAGATACCAGGAAGATGAGGGCAAACTGGGAGGAGAAAGGGCAAATAAATCACAAGGATCAACATATAACCTCTTCTAAGGGGGAGCAAACAACAGAAAAGAGGGTGAAGGGCAACAGAGGATGATCTAGTATATGAAAATAATAATCTGTACCTTATCAAGGGTTCATGAGGGAGCAAGGGTAGGAGAGGGAGGAGGTAAATGAGGAGCTGACATCAAGGGCTCAAGTGGAGAGAAAATTCTTTGAATATGATGACAGCGTATTTGCAAATGTGCTTGGCACAATGGATGAATGTATGGATTGTGATAAGAGGTGTAAGAGCCCCAAATAAAAGTATTTAATAAAAAATAAAGATACTAGGGTTTTCCCATAAGCTTTTTGCACCCTTTTAGTGTGTGTGCGTCTCATACAGTATGCCTATTTATTCACTTAATAATAGACAACTGCTTTTCTATGTTAAAAAAGATGATTAACAGAGCACCCCTCAGATAAAGTTGTTGAGCAAAGAGTAGTAACCATCTAGAAATAGAAGCACATATGACCTCACGGCTGAGAGCCTAGAATTACGCTCTGACACTATTGGAAGAGCAAAGCTTATTTAAAACGCCCTCAATACTGTAATTGCACCTGACCTGGAAACTCCTGGGTACTTGCTCTCTATGGCCCAGTCAGTGAAGTGCAGTGACATAGAAAGATTCCTCAGTTGCTTTCTTACTGTTTCCTTGGCTCTAGCTACAGACCTGTGATCTCTAAAAGAATAATTTCAAAATTAATTTTCAGAAAAAAATAAAGGAGCTAGGTTTCTCAAGTAGAAAAAAAAAGAGTCTTTATAAGCAATATTTTTTTAACAGCACCATTAATCTAAAGTAGCTGCTAACAAATATCCCATAAAAGTCCTTCCCAGAGGCGACTAAGTCAATTGGAAGTCTCACATAAAACCTTCAAAGTCCTCTGCCAGGATATGTCTCATGTCTTACTTACAAGACCCAAAATATGAAAAAAATATAAATCTGAAAGCAAAAGTAAACATGCTGATACAGAGTACATGTTTATAAAGGGCCTAACAGAATTAGTTGTTCAGCAGATGCTTAATAAGAACACACTGAAAGAAAAGAAAAGATGAAGGGAAGTGAACAAAAGAGAAGAGGGTAAAAAAAAATTTAATTGAACTCTGTTTCAGCCTCTTTAGGTTATAAGCTTTTCCTCAGAAGGGAAGAGTCTTGGGAATATATTTCATGCTGTCCAGCAATTCCTTGAAGGACCCCAGAAGGCCCACATGAGTCCCTTCCATGAGGACCTTGACATTTTAGCTGGCAATGAAACCTTCAGTGTGGGGTGGGAATAGAAATAGAGCTCTTTCTATGCACAGACTAGAACAGAAAAGACGGAGAAGGAACTAACTTAGTGAGAGAATATGAAAATGAAGAAATTACTATCTCTCTTTTTTTAAAGACTAGGATGGCCTCCATTTCGTAACAGTATATTTGATCTTTGAGAGTTCATTTCAGGTTTAAAAAAATTTGATCTCCAACTCGAGTATGTTTTTACCAAGTTGGAAATAGGTGTGTTTGATGTTAAAAAAAAGTCTTGATACCTTCAATATAGATGACACCTCAAAATAAAGAAAACAGAAACCCTTACAACCGAACCAATAGACAATATCGTGATACATGGAGAAAAGGTGAAAGTTGTCAAAGACTTTGCTTTCATCTTTATCCAGAATTAGTGTCCTTGGTAATAACTGTCAAGAAATCATGCTGCAGTGGGCAAATCTGCTGCAGAAGGTGGCTTGAAAAAGCAAAGGATTAATGTTGAGGACAAAAGGCGTTTGACTCTTGATATCGTAACCATGAATAAAGAAGATGGAATAGGAATTGATGCATTTGACAAGACATGCTGAATAGGCCGTGGACTGCCAGAGTAAACTGATAGCAAGGCCATTGGTTCAAGCCTACCGGTGACTCTGCAAGAGACAGATTGAAGGTTCTGTTCCAGTGCAGTTTTACATCCTCAGAAACTCTATTTGGAGAGCCCATGGGTCCGAATTGACTGTGATTTGGAATCGACTACTCAGCAGTGGTGTGCTTGATGAGAGCACATACCCGGAGAATGGACAACTCTGTCTGACAAGAAAGAGAGACATGATGGTCCCAGTTAAAGATATCAGGCTTGGCAGAGTGCAGGGCCCGATGAAAAAGAGCAAGACCCTCAAGGAGCTGGGTTGACACCACAGCTGCTATCAAGATCTCAAACATGGCAACGCTATGAATCAGAACCAACTTGATGGCCTCTCATGAAGACAACATGCATTTATCATCTCCAGCAGAGTGCCCTTTTCACATGGAAGTGGCTTTGACACAGCAAAAGGGTCAGGTTTTAGCTATAAACCCACTCAAGGACGCTTCGCTTATAGTTCACAGCTTTTATTAAAATGCCTGGCCTTTGTCAGCATTCTCTCATTAACCCTCGTAAACTCTCCTTAGAAGAAGCAAGTGTTAATTGTTGGTCTCTTTTACTGTGAAAGCAGAGCAAGTTCAGAGGAAGTTGGGCCTTAAGCTCAGACCTACGCTGCCCACACAACATAACAGAGTCAGGAATAGCACCTAATGGCTGGGAATTGAGTTTGCCAAACTATGCACTTAAAGAGAATACCATCATCATCCTTTCCCAGAAGCGCATCTGGGAAAAATAGTGCCCATCCAAACATCTGAGATATTTAGCATCAATATTTAAACTAACCATCATCAAACTTACTTCTTGGCCCAATAATTAATTTTCATGGAGGACAGACCTTTAAAAAACAAACAAACAAACAAAACCCCCCAGCTCTTACTGGCCACCCCTGCAGTCTCTGCCCTCTCATTCCACCTCTATTTCCCGCGGCGCATTGCCTTGACCTGTCTCTGAATTTTATTAACTTGTCCTTCCAGGAACTTTGGTTTCCAGTTTGGTGAAAGGTTACCTTAAGGTTTGTATGAGCTACTTTTCAGGAGGCATAGAAGACATTTGACAGATGGCCAGGTGAACAAGTGTCAGCTCTGGGCTGGACAATGGAGGCGGGACACCTAGGGCAGGGCTGTGGGCTGGATGGCAAAGCCCCAGGGCACCGGCAGAACAGAAAGGTGCAGGGGAGAGGGAGAGCTGGCAGCTTAAAAAAACATCCTGAAATCAGGGCAAAAACCCAAACCAAATCCCCTCACTCAGTGACTTAATAGGATAGAGTAGAACTGCCCTTAGGATCTCCATGGCTAGAAATCATTAAAGAAGCCAACTATCCCTTCTGTCTCCGCTGATGGGTTAGAACTGTAAGCTGCTTCCCCATGACTAGAATCCACAGGCTTTAACTACTGCATCCTAGGGTTGAAGTCAGGCTTATGGTCTGGTCTTTAGTTTTATGTTGTTGAATGATGTCTTCTAGCTGATACTAGAAACTGCAAAATGATTCAAAGAAACTGTTTGGTGATATTCCCACTTCAAAAGGCAGGGCAGGTGCCACACCTATTATACTTTACCTAAATCTCTGGAAGTGCCTATACCAAGTGGCCTTCACGGAACCCAGAATCTCTATTTTGGTTCTTGAAAAAAAAGGGGGGGGGGAAATGAGAGAAAGACCAGGCAATTGATGACATCGAATAGATGAGGAGTGCCTCTACAAACTAGTGACAGAAAGAACAGTATTAGGATTCAATTTCCCAACCCACGGTCTACTTTACACTGTTCTGCTGGGAGAGCACAATGACGTGGCTTCGGGTATTAATAACATCTTCCTGTGTCTTCTTTTCCTGACTTTAACTTTCTCCCAAAGGAGGTCACTTTGCCACTGAGTTTCTGAAAATATTTTCTTGACAGGTTTTAGACACCAAATTTCACCATCTGCTGCTACAAAAAGAAATTTCACGCCAGAGGCCAAATGAACTTTCGTGAACCTTATAATTTTACTTAAAAAAAGAAGTGACTGGTTGATTCCAGAGTCAACTTCCCACAATGTGGATATGCACCTTTTTAAAAATATGTTATTTTACCATAGAAAAGTCTACTGGTTATGGTAGTGGTTCCAAAGTACAACCAGAAACATTAAACAAAATGCACTAATTTGCATAATTAATGATCTGCATTAGGAAATTATAGCTAAAATTTTAATGGTACAGTCTTTCCCCAGAAAATTCAATTTAGTCCTCTCCTATTTTCATAGCATGAGCTTGTGAAGTAAACAGATTCTATATGACTAGGCCATGTTGACTTCACCATAGAAGAAAATAGGAAAAGCCAGCTTCATATTTAATTCTTCTGACCCTACACCAGCACTGTCCCCATGGATTTTTGCTTTGAAATATAGCTTTGAAGATTTTTTTCTCCCACGGTAATAGTCCTTAGAGAAATTTTGTAATTGTATATGAAAATGTGGAGTTTGGTGGTAGAGTTATCAAATAGGCTAGTAGTATTAGTGATCAAATATGAGGTAGTTTACCGGTTACTTAACAGGCATACATTTTTTTTTCAGTTTACTATCAGACAAGTAGAAAATACCATTGTAATCTCTCTGATCTAAGGAAAAAATTCTCTTCTTTAATTATACCAAAATGTATTTCATGGTTTCCATAGTCATAAGAGCAGTTTTATTGTGGGGACAAGCTTATTAAAGATATTTTTATCATATAAATCAAGATGATTATGAAGATCAGACATGACAAGAAATGTTATTACAAGGTTATCATTGCAAATGCAATTTAAACTCAGAATTCATGTCTCATATCAGGGCATCAGAAGATGAGTCAAGCCATGTTCTGTCTGCCAAACCCAAGGCAAACTCACTGCCATTGAGTGACTCTCAAGAGGAGGGGAAGCCTTCTCTTTCTTCTGGGTAGCAGCTGGAATGATCAGCCTGGCAGTCAGCACCCCAAGGTGCAGCCACTAGTCCACCAATGCCCCTTATGTCCAATACAGTCAAAGTTCAAAGAGAAGACTCCAAATCTGATGCCCAAACACTCCAATTTTGTGAACCTGACCAAGTGAGAGAGACAGTGTATCCCTCACTTTCCAGATTTGCCAGATTTGAGCTCGTTGAGTGATAGCTCCCCTGACTTTCAGAAGCGGTTTTCCCTAGATAGACCCTGAACTCTACTCCTAAGTAGTTGAGTGGCGAGGGGACCTTCAAAAAGCCTCCCTCTGAGCACCACGCTTTCCACTTATGGGTAGTGTTTATAAACCACTCACTTTTGCCCCAGCTCTGCTCATCAAAGCTGGGAAACTTTTATTGTCAGGTCAATTTGATGGTTCCAAGGAGCGCATAAAACCCGACCCAACCCATTGCTCTCAAGTCTATTCTGATTCATCGGGTTTCCAAAACTGCAATCAGAACAGAAGCAGACTACTATGTTTTTCTCCTATGTAGTGGTGGTTGTATTCAAACCATTGACTTTGGGGTTAACAGATAAATATTTTAAGTCCTGGAGTACCCCAGGGGCACCTACATAAACCTCTCATCATCAGTGTTGTAATAATAATAATAATAATAATAATAATAATAATAATAATACAGAAATGCAGGCACAGTGGAAAAAGACTTGTGACACTTTATCCTTTCATTGTGTGGCTAACAGATTGGAATCCAATATTTTTTTACTTAGCTTCCTAATCAGATATAAGGTAAAAATGAGGTCTTCTCCTTTTAATAGAATAAAATGAAATCTTACCTTAATTAAATAATGTGAGCAATGATTTTTTGGTGAGTGATGGAAAATCAATGAGATGATTGAAAGTAAATGTTTAGAGGAAGCAATAGAAAGAGGGTACCTCCGGCAAGGAAGGAAATCTAAGTGGTGAAAGACGTAAGCATGAACTCTAGAGCAGAAGAAGTTAGGCACGGAATCCAGAGAAGAATCTAAATGGCAGAGAGGATTTTTTTCTACACGTTTTTTTAATTTTAATTTCAGTAAAGTGGTCTATTTAAGATTGAAGCTGACCACACAGAACAAGTCCAGCAAATCCTATTGATTTTTTTTTATCCTGAATTTGATCTCAAGCACAGCACTGGCACGGTGGAATCTACGCTGGTAATTTAAGCATCTAAAGTGCAAAACTCCTAAGTCATTTTACAATGGTAGCCATTTTGTGTCCTTAAAATTTCTGCCTTCAACAGAGACTAGTGGGTGAGTTTTTTTAGCAGAGTCAAAGTCAAGTCACAATGGGTTAGACATTTTCAGAGACAAATTTCAAGATTTGGAAATAATATCAGAGTCCAGTCAGGAGAAAAAGCACCCAGGAAAGATTTTTTTTTAATCATTTTATTGGGGGCTCATCCAACTCTTAGCACAATCAATCCATACATCTATTGTATGAAAAACACATTTGTACCGTTGATGCCATCATCATTTTCTTTCCACTTAAGTCTGTGGTATTGGCTCCTCCTTTTCCCACCCTCTCCCCACTCCCCTTCCCCTCTTGAACCCTTGATAATTTATAAACCATTATAATTTTGTCTTGTTGAATGCTGTTCAATGTCTCCCTTCACCCACTTCTCTGTTGTCTGTACCCCAGAGAGGAGGTTATATGTAGATCCTTATAATTGGTTCCCCCTTTCTACTCCAGGGAAGAATTTTTAATGAAAAAATTAGTAAAATCTATAGAGAATTATTTATCCAAAAAAAGGTGGATGGGGAAATGAGTGAAAATTCTTTTTAAAAATACACGGGCTGGAATTGTGCCCAAAGCTGAGACAAACTTTGAAGGTAGTCTCTCCCCAAAGTTGAGATTCAGAACTTACTGGGGAACACATGTTGTCATCACAGGACAAGGGAGAATTTCCCTGGGTTGCCCTGCCAGTGCTAATCCACAATTACTGGGCTGAGATGGCTGGACAGAAAATCATGGACAAAACTGGCAATCAGGAAACCCTCACATAGATGTAAGCAGGCAGAGGTTACATGCAGGGAACCAGGGGCCTAGAGTGAGGGGCCCTGGGTATCCCGTCTGCTCCTCATTACCACTCCCAGCAGGCACACACCAAGAAATGACAGAGAACTGCAACCCAGCAGAAAAGCCTCTCCCAGAACCCTATCCAAGCTCTTTCTATTGCACAGGAGACCTATTTGCAAAATTTAACAAACAAGACAGCCATAAGAAAGGGTTTATAGCTGAAAGAACAGAAGGCATGAACCACTGTGATTATTGCACTTCTATGACATTAAAACTTCATTTTGATGGCTTCATGTTTGACCTTCTCCCACCTTTTGCTCACACCAGAACCATTCTTGCCTCTAGATACAAGTCTAACTTGATAATGAAAGAGAGATGACGCCACAGAGGCCACTTTCTTTCCTGCCGAGGATGGTGCCCGCTTTCCTCAGCCAAGAACAGGCTGCAGGGCACAGTGGTAAATGAACAGCTCTGTCTCTGGAAATGCTTCATCTATGAAACGTTGTGAAATGTCTTCGAGAGGATCTTAAGAGCTATCACTGTAAAAAACCTCACCACTGTTGAATCCAAGCACTCATAGCCAAGCTTCCAAACCAGGCAGGACAGTTCTTGTGGGCTTCCAGGCTGCTCCCCTGGTGATTGACAGCTCAACATGTAACACACGAAGCTGCCATGCTCCTTATGAGCTATGAGAGGTCCTTTTCTCCTGTTTCTGCTCATAATCAAATCTTTGATCTGCCACACCGCCTCCCCACCCTGCCCCAACCCTCCATACATACACCACCTGCCATAAAATCTTTCTTCATGGAAGATATTTTAAAGTTTCATGGGGAGAAAATGCATATTGTGAAAAATGATACATGGATTTCAGAGTATTTTTCCACCCAATTAAACGTTTACCTCTTAAAATAGGTTGGAACTTGTTAGAAATGGAACAGGCACGAGTTGAAAGCGCAATGAAGTAGGAGACCTAAGTGAGAAGAGAACCCGCATGAGAACAACATCAATTCTGCTTAAAACAAGAACCGCCCTCAAATCTATGGTGACAATTGGGTGGAGGAATGGTGACATCACTGACATCTTAAGAAAAGCTTATGGGGGTAGTTCCCTCCCCCCCTGCCCCCCCAAAACATTCTTCAAATGGATAACTCAATTGGAGAAAACTCAAGATGTTATTGAAGATGAAGCCTCCCATGCAGGCTATCCGAGAAAAAATAATTGATCTTGTTCACACCCTGAGTTGAAGAGGACTGACAATTGACAGCATCAGTAGCAAATGCCGTATGCATACCAACTGGTTCAGCTTATACAATTCTGAATAAAAAAACAAGTTGAATAAATGTTCTATCTTCAAGGTGTGCCAAAACAGTGACACCCAGATCAGAACCAACAAAAGCAGAGTTTTTCATGGAAAATTTAAACAAGTGGGATCAAAATTGGAAGCATTTCTTTGAAAAATTGTCACAGGAGAAGAAACATGGCTTTACTGGTATGATCGTGAAGGCAATGCCCCATCAACCAATGGCTCCAAGAGGTAAGAGTAGTTCGGTTAAAGCAAAAGGGGACAAGTCAAGAGCAAAAATCAGGGAACGAGTTTTTTTTGGGTGGCACGGGTCTGGTGTTTAAGGTATTCTGCTGGTAAATCTTATGGAGAACCACAGAATAACAACTGCTTATTGGGAAGTTAGCTGGAGCTCCAGCAGAAAAAAAATGCCAAAAAAATGCCCTCTGGGCATCTTTCTCAACCAAAACAATACTCCTTTTTATGCCTCTCATCAAATAAAATTAATTTCAATGGGGAATCATTAGACATCCACCTTATAGTACTGATATGGCTCCTTCTGATTTGTGGATGGCGTAGCGAGTTACACATTGACCAGCTAATTGCAAGGTCAAGTGTTCAAAACCACCAGTCACTCTATGAGCGAAATATTAGATTTTCTACTCCAATAAAGAGTCACAGGTTTGGAAACTGATTGGGACAGTTCTACTGTGTTTCACAGGATCTGTTTCTGAGCAATCCATGTCTGAGTTTGTTGATACAGCCTTTGTGCCATTCCATCTCACTGAGAGCCATCCTCTTTTTCCCTGCCCTCTACTTTACCAACCATGATGTCCTTTTCCAAGAACAGGTCTTTCCTGATGTGTCTGTCCTAGTGGAATAGGGTAGAATAGAGAAACAAATTCGTAGACACTCCTATGTGTATAAGAAAGAGAGCAATTGGATATTGCTCATATTTATATATGAGAGCAATTGGAAATTGAGAAAATATCCCAGCCAAGTTCAAATCAAATCCATAAGTCCATAAGTCTAGTATTAGCCCATTTGTCTATAAATTCCTCTTCAGATGCATGCAACATGTGCAATGATTCAGAATGCAGGAAGATCATAGGGCAGTGGGTGCAAGGTCTTGTGGATCCAGTGGCAGTGGAAGCCTCTCAGCACTGCTGTGAGTTTCCAAGTGGCTCCTCAAGCTCCAGGGCTCTGGTTCCATCAGTGTAGTTCCATGTGTCTTGTCAGCCGGAAGAAGCAGCAGAGAGTGTTTCTGGTATCCAGAGAGTTATTTATCTCTGCACTTCCAAATGAGGTCTTCAAGCTGTGATCTGATTGACAAGCTAAACGTCACCCCATTTACTCTTAATAGTCTCAAGTTGACACCAGACCAGAGAGGATATTCATGGTACATGTGACAATGTCTTGCCGTCTTAACGTCTAAAGAGCATTCTGGCAGTATTACTTCCAAGACAGATTTGCTTGTTCTTCTGGCAGTCCATTGTACTTGCAATATCCCTTGCCAGCACTATAATTTAAAGGCACCAATTCCTCTGCACTCTCCCTTATTCATTTACCAACTCTAGGAAGCAGATGAAATCATTGAAAATATCATAGCTTGGGGTCAGACCCACCTTAATTCTCAAAGTGACATCCTTGCTTTGCAACACTTTAAAGAGTTTTCCAATGATTTGATTTTTTTGACTGCTGCTTCCATAAACATTGGTTGTGAACTCAAGCAAGAAGAAATACTTGACAACGTCAACCTTTTCTCTGCTTCCCATGCTACTGTCTTTATGTCCAGTTATGGAAATTTTTTCTTTTCCTTACAGTGAGCTATAAATCACACTGGAGGCTGTTATATTTCATCTTCATTGGGAAGTGTTTTTAGCAAGTAAAATAGTGTTATCTGTTTCTTATGGACTACTAATAAATCTTTCTCCAATCCTGATGCCACATTCTTCACATTGTCCAGTTTTTCCTCATTATTTGCTCAATAAATAGGTTGAGTAAAGATACAGCATGGATGCTTATCTTTACTGTTTTTGTTTTATTTTTAAGATCATTTTATCGGGGGCTCACACAACTCATCACAATCCATTCATCCATCCATTGTGTCAATCACATTTGTACATTTGTTGCTCTCATCATTCTCAAAAAAATTTCTTTCTACTTGAGCCCTTGTTATCTGCTCCTTATTTTTCCCCTTTCTACTCCACCACCCCATGAACCCTTGATAATTTATAAATTATTACTGTGTCATATCTTACACTGTTTGACATCTCCCTTTACCCATTTTTCTGCTGTCTGTCCCCCAGGAAGGGGGTTATATATGTATCCTTGTTACCAGTTCCCCCTTTCTACCCCAACCTCACTCAACATTCCAGGTATGTTACTCTCACCACTGGTCCTGAAGGGATCATCTTTCCTGGATTCCTTTTGTTTCCAGGTCCTATCTGTACCAGTGCATGTCCTCTGGTCTAGTCAAATTTGTGAGGCAGAATTTGTAAGGCAGAATCATGATAGTTGGGAGAAGAAAGCATTACAGAACTAGAGCAAAGTTGTATGTTTTCATCATTGCTACACTGTACCCTGACTGACTCGTCTCCTCCTCGAGACCGTTCTGTAAGGGGCAGTCCAGTTGTCTTCAAATGGGCTTTGGGTCCCCATTCCACACTCCCCATCATTCACATTGATATGATTTTTTTAATTCTTTGGTGGCTGATAGTTGATCCCTTCCACATCTTGTGATTACACAGGCTGGTGTGCTTCCTTTGTGTGGAATTTGTTGCTTCTGAGCTAGATGGCCATTTGTTTACCTTCAAACCTTGAAGACCCCAAATGCTATATCTTGAAATATTCAGGCACCATCAGCTTTCTTCACCACATTTGCTTATGCACCCGCATTGTCTTTAGCAATTATGCCAGAAAGTTGAGCATCATGGAATGCCCATCTTTTGTGTTTTTAAATCATCCACGATTCCCTTATTTTGTTCCAATGATGGCCTCTTTGTCCATGCACAATGAAGTGTTCTGGAATTCCCATTCTTCAATATTATTCTTGGTTTGTGATAAGTCACACAATCTAATGGCTTTTCATAGTTAATAAAACACAAGTAAACATGTTCCTAGTATTTGCTTCTTTTAGTTAATAGTATAAAAGTGACTATGTTGACATGGTTACAATTTTGGGACTCTCATATTTTTCTACTGATATTGTTGCTTACAAAAGTGTCTTGACTTTGATGGAGCTTATTTTGACAGATGAGGTTGTTTTTATCTTCATTTTCTAATTGTATTTTCCCACTAATTTTTTGAGGTCCCCTTATATTTTATTATTGTTAGAAGTGTTATTAGATGGTAGACATCCAGGAGCCATAGGTACCACTGACTATTAACTTGTACTATCTTCCCTGGAATCCAATGGAATTATTTGCAAGGCACTATAGCAAATCCAGGGAAGGCATAGGGGCAGTGTAATCAGACAAAAAGACCATGTGAGGATCTCATAAGCTTTAAATTAATCTATTTCATTTTCTGAAATACCTATTTGTCCCATTGTGCCAAAGGATAAATGTCTGTTTCTATTGTATGAGCTAAAAGTTTCAATGTTGTGATAATTAGGCACAAATGACAGGATAAACTTGAAAAGATCAAGGGCACTCAGGATTAACTAAGTAGAATACCTTTACTGTAGAACTAAAACTACACTTTTTAGTGTTATGTTTCAACCAGTCTTTGAAATATAAATTTATTGCTTTTCGTGCCTGTGTTCTATTGTCTAACTTATTTTTAATGTATATTCATTATCCAACTAGAGCAAAAGTGTTTTACAAAGAGGGAAAATAGCAGAGTTGTTAATCACAAATAAATTAGCACACAGACGTGATTTAGTTTAATATTTCATTATATTATCCAGTGAAGTTTTCTCTTTCTTAAGAATTTTTTATCCCTATCTAGTATGTAAGTTTTTCAAATAAATCAGGAAGTTCAAGTATTGGTAGGGCTTGGTTCATTGTGCCATGGCAGACCAGCATATTGTAAATACTCATTAAATATTGTTGCGTGACTTTAGAAAATGTTTAAAGCGCTTTTCATGCTTATAAACTTTCTGTCCAGGAGATGGCAGTGGTCTACATTCATCTCTACATTAAACACTCCTACTCTAGCCAGCACCACCTTAAGACTGCTGACAATACTGTACTCAAGAAATATCTGGTAGTCCAAAATTTGTCCACAATAACAAGTACTGAACTGGCATAGAATTCTGGACCCAAAGATAGCTGGTTCTTCTCATCTTGATAATTTAATTGATATGTGTTTCTTTCTCCTATTATCTACTTTTCTGTGAGTGTAGAAAGTTTCAGAAGAGAAAGGTTTATTCCTGCTACTCTAAAGTCAGCGGTGATTACAAGATGCAAGCATTAAATGGACAATCAAGTCATTAGATATTACATTTTACAGTCAGTACATTTCCATTTACTGTGGAAAATGTTTCAAATGTATCCTAAAACTCATCATGGAGCCAAATGGCATTTCAGTAGGCTCCTTTCAGATGCCAACACTGGGATGGTGCCAGGTGGCAGGGTTTACTGTAAGCAAATGCTGGCAAACACGAACAATCTGAGCTCTGGAGGAACCGAATTTCTTTGCTCCCTATAGTTTGTCACCTCAGCAGCATTTGTGGTTCCCGATTTCATCTTTATCATTCTGGTTACAATGACTGTGGTTCCTGAAAATCCCTATCAATATCTTTCTACTCTTTCTCTAATCTCCACTTCTGTGGTTCTGCCCTCTTATAGTTTTTGCTTCCTGTGACTTCTACTTATTGTTGATTCTATAGATATTCTGCTTTCTCAAGCACCCAAACTGTGCCTTTCTCTGTGTTTCATGTTCAAAATATCACAAAACGAGGCATTAACCTGCCCTGACGGTCACTAGCCCCTCTGGGAAAGAATGTCCAAGCAGACCACTTCTAGATAAGCTATCTGGCTGGACGACCCACCTACTCCACTGCCTGTACCAAGGTCGCGAAAAACAAAGCATCATGACAGAAGGAAAGGGGTTTGGGTATGAACAGCATTCTGAGACCTCATAGAAAAGAGGAAGGTCATTAGC
This sequence comes from Nesogale talazaci, assembly GCA_004026705.1. Lineage (NCBI taxonomy): Eukaryota > Metazoa > Chordata > Mammalia > Afrosoricida > Tenrecidae > Nesogale > Nesogale talazaci. The sequence goes on along the minus strand of PVJH01011984.1, from coordinate 49,820 downwards.
AAGAATCTCTTTCTTCTTATCTGGGAAAGTAGTAATAGGAAGTTCTGAGGTATGCCTGGTTAATATACTTGGCTGCTAACCCAAACCTTAGAGGTTCAAGTCCATCATCAGAGGCTCCTCAGAAGATAGGCCTAGTGATCTGGAAAATCAGTCATCGGAAACCTTAGGAGACACAGTTCAGCCCTGACATACACGGGTTGTCACGTGTGGGATTCAATGCCATGTGTTTTTGTTTGTTTTTTCAATTTATTCTTTTTATTTGACTTAGAAGCCCTATTCTTGTTTTCTTTACTGTACTTATGCCAGTGGTTGTATCCCTTGTTCAGAGACTAGCATCTGGAGGGATCTTACTGTGGCTCAAGTTAGCATGCTCATCACTCACTCACGCACTCATCAACAGCCAAGGAGTTGACCCGATCGGGCAGGGAGAACTGCCCCTCTGGAGTTGGTCGGCGTGCTGTCGGTTTGGGGGAGTAATGTTTGCCTTGAATATTTTGCAGATAACAAGACAAATTAGAAAAGTTTTCAAAAACAGTTTCACACAGAAAACAGTTCCAATAAAATCACATTGCTTGTTGCAAGTAAATCGTTTAGGGCATCCTCAAAATGGTAAGCTCAAACCGCTGCTTAGGTAGGAAGGCAATCACTAGATTCCCCTGAAACTAGGATGCTGCATGGCAACATGAAGACTCATTGCTCTCAAGAGAGCTCTAAGAAAGAGCAACTCTGCTGCCTGCAAGAAGTTTCCAAGCCTGTTTTATATATATATATACATATATACATACATATATATACATACATATGCACATACATACATACACACATATATACACATACACACACATATATACATATATATATATTTAGAATTAGCCAGCTGGGCTCAGTTTAGAGGCTTCCAATCTTGTTGACAACATCTAAAGTGTCATAGTCAGGAGCCAATCGAACATGTGCCTTCTTTTCACTGTCAGGCTTGATCAAGTTGTTGTGACCTTGGCAACGTCCATGTCATAGAGCTTCTTCACAGCCTGTTTGATCTGGTGTTTGTTGGCTTTGACATCCACAATGAACACAAGTGTGTTGTTATCTTTGGTCTTCTTCGTGGCAGACTCTGTGGTCAAGGGGAACTTGATAATGGCCTAATGGTCCAGCTTATTTCTCCTGGGGGCGCTCTCCCAGGGGTATTTGGGTTGCTTTCTTAGTTTTAGGGTCTTGGGCCACCAGATGGTGGGTGACGTGCGGATCTTCTTTTTGTGGTTGTGGATGCCTTTCAGCCTGGCCTTCTTGGCTTTTAAGCCTTTACTTTGGCTTCCGTTTGTGGAGGGGCAGGAGCTTCCTTCTTCGCCTTAGGCACCACCTACGTAAAAAGATGCCTGTAATTTTTACAGAGGCAAACTGCCATATCTTTATCCCGCACAGCGGGTGGCTTTGAACCGCTGGCCCCGGAGTGAGAGGCCAAGTCCTTAGCCACTGTGTCACAAGGCCACCGTCGTATTATAATAGATTGTAGCATGTGTTCTTCCTGAATCTCTTATTAAAGAACCAATCAGAAGTTTGCTCGGGCCTTCAGTTTCTATGAGGATTTTGCTTTTACTGTTCTTTGTTTCCAAATCTTTTCCAGTCCTTTTCTCCTAGCAGTTGGGGTTTTCTTCAAAGAAAGCTATCCGAAATGACCTGGTTCTTCCGTGAATAGGAAAGCCACCCAGGTGACACAAACTTGAATCAGGCTATTCAAATCAGACAGCTTATCTTGGTTTTGGGACTTTTTTGTTTTTTTCCTTAGTGGTGGAGGAGGGAGTTGGTTTTATTCATTAGGATTCTGGGGTTTTTTCCCTTTCTTTTTATCTTTTTCTTGGTTATATGGTTTTCCTTCGTTTTTGAAGCAATGTATATTTTTAAAAGAAATCCTTTCTCTAAAAACCACTGTATTTCAAAATTCTGGGTTAAAGTCTAATTGTAATAACACACCCAGGACAGTGCATAACATTAGAGTCACACTTTGTTCTCATCCTTTGAATGGTCTGTTGTTTGCTTTTAAACCATGGGTTAAATCTCACTTTAAAAGTTGTTAAAGCGGTTAAAGTTTAGATCTCACTTTTGAAGTTGACTTGCACCCCTCCTAACAATGCTACATATCCTTTTTACACACACAACTTATTGTAAGGGGTGGACTCTGAAATCTCTCTCAGGTCTCAGAGGGAGTTCTGGAATATTTCTGTTTCTATGCAATCTCTGCCCTTGACTTGGTTAAGAGATGTGAAGGATGCTGTCTTTTCCCTGACAGTTTTCTCAAATGGTCTGCTCTCCTTTCACTTCATGACAGGTGGGAGCACAGCCCTGCAACTAGCCAGCTATCAGCCTCACCAGCTGCCAACGTGCCTTGACTGAGGCTTCAATGGCAAAGAGAGAGCCTCTGTACTCGCCACACAGCTAGTGAAGGCAGAGGATGCCTTCCTCTTAGCTCAGCTCTAAATAACCTGCCAGGAAACGTCTAACAGTACAGGGTAGGAAGGGAAGTGCAGGGAGCTGCCACTTATTTCACCTATTTAAGGCAGTCAAGACAGTTGTGACTCTGTTACAAAAAAGACAGACTCAATTTTAGTATTTTTCTAGTGTGATCTAGTGGCTATCTAGAATAATTGAAAATTATTCTATTCTATTTTAATTGAATAATTGAAAGTGGATGTTTGAGAATTGAGGCATTATGCTATGTGCCCCCTCCAAAGCATAATTGAAGAGCAACTCTAGGCCTTGGAATGGTCCAGAGTTTTCAGAATTGAGGTTGGATCTTGGATGCAAGCAGTCCTTACCAGATGCATGAAACTTGAGAGAAACTGAATGAAAGGTGAAAAAGTCCTTGGAAAGGTCGAGGCAGTGTGAAGAATGTAGGTTCATACTCATCACGATGAGGTCAGAAGGCAGTTTCAACAGCCAAGAGAGAATCTAAGGTCTAAATAACTAGCCAGGTATCTGTCTCAAGGTTTCCCTCGTATCATTGCTTCCTTCAGTCATTCAATCACACAGTGGAAATCAATCAAATACAGCAGCTTTCCTACTGTTATTATGATTCAAATTCTATATCACAATTTAGTGGCAGTGGTAAAGTCCATGAAACTGCTTTATTTTCCCACTTTTTTCCAACATGGCATTCAAATACGTGGGAGCCCTGGGTAAACAGGAATTGAATTCCAAGGAAGTCACAGTACATCACAACACAGCATTCCAGAGAAGGCTGGCATCACAGTTGAATGTCAGGCCATTTTCATACTTGGAAAAACTATAGAACAGAGAGGAAGGGCATGGAGAAAATGAAAAAGGAAGAAAAATTCTCAATATTGAAAAATAAGAAATACTAAAGTCAGAATCAATTTATAAAATATTTTTTGAGATTTGTTACCATTTGAGCTAGAAGCTGCAGATGGGTTATTAAAAATAAGAAAGTGATCTAAATAAACATCACCACCCAGGCTTCATTCTCCCTACTGAGTAGGCAAGAATTGCTTTATGTAAACACCAACACACTTGATTCATTCCCTTTTGTACCTCTGGGAGGGATTAATGAGGAAAAGTGTGGAATTTTTTTTTTTTTTTTTTTTTGCAAAAGAGAATGTGTGTGCATTCTCAAGGTCTGTGGGTTTTGCAGACTGCTTGGATCTTACCCCAAAGACCATATTGACTACTTCTGGCAGAGTTCCAATATAAAGAAAAGGCACCTGGAGGGCAATTACCCTTAAACTTTTATTACTACCATATTTGTATAACATTATTTTCTCCTTTAGTAACAGAGAAATATCTCTGAAGGCTCAATTCTCAGGATGTTCTGCAAGGCGTGAAGATAGTATGCTTCTTACCTTACTTACAAATGTCCAACTTCCACTTCTGTTGCCATCAAAATGGTCAGGATCTCTGCCTCTATCTAGTGGTCTGGTCTCCTTAGCACTATTACCAAAAAAACTCCAGAAATTTTTTTTAATCTTTTAGTTTCCTCAATGCACGAGAACTCAGACTTCCCTCATTTTTCCAGTAGAGATTCTGAATTTTATTGCAACTGCTTAACTTATTTGGTTGGAATTCATGAGAGAGACTTAACTCCTGAAAAAAACCTAAGTATTTGGATTGAAAACAGCAGCAGTTTTGGAAGTGTTTTATTATAACAATTATAAAAAAACTTGCAAAGAGAATTCTTACCAGTAGTTGCTTTGAAAATCAAATAAACACTCTAGGGAATAAAGCTCTTTATATTAATCTGCTCAAAGGATCCTGAAACTCCTTTGGAAGGTCAGTCCTGCTTGCTGTGATTCTTAGCATCTATGAAAGAATAAGACTAACATTTAGTTCTGTGATGCTCCAGGACAAAGGCTTTCTAGGTTAGTCTCTTGATACAGTGGTTCTTATCCTGTGGGTCACTAACACTTTCACAGAGGTCACCTAATTCATAACAGTAGCAAATTAGTTATGAAGTAGCAATGAAAATAATTTTATGGCTGGGGGTCACCACATCATGAGGAACTGTATTAAAGGGTCGTGGCATTAGGAAGGTTGAGAACCACTACTTTAGAATCAGCAGGAAAAAAATTCAAAAAATCCTGATGCCTGGACTATCCATTTGATCAATTAAATCATATTTTCTTGGAATAAGGCCCACCGGCCATTGGAACTACTTACATGTAGCCTTGGGTTGAGAAAACAAAAAAGCCTCCTTTGAGAGTTAATAAATCTGCTCTCGTGGGACAGAATTCACATTTCTTCTGTGGCCCCAATTCAGTAACCAGTTCTGGAACCTACTTTTTTTTTTTTTTTTTTTTTGGTTTTTGGGGCATTACTGCTCTCCGGTGGTGGGAGTAGGAGGCCCAGTCCCACTGCTGGAATTGAACCTCCGTGCCAGTGGGCCGCAGTCCTGCGCACAACCACTATGCCACCGGGGCTCAGCCCAGGAACCTACTTTTAAAATGCATTCTTAATATAAAAAATATTTAATTCTTAGGGGAAAGTAGAATAGCTTCATGAATACTCACTAGAAAAAGTGTGGCATAAGACATGGACAGATACTTAATGAAAAACACTTCAGGAGGAAAACAAATATCAATAATGAAAATATGATAATTTCAGTGGTAAGAAGGAAATACTTTTTAGAAATCACAATGACAGTTGATGCTATCCACAAATTTCTAAAATTTAAATGCATAGGTTTAACAACAAAAAAGTAACATATATACTTGAATACAAGTCAACCCCAATATCAGCCAAGGCACCTAATTTCATTACTAAAACTGAATGAAAAATGTGCGGAAACACTCCGCTTGTACATGAGTAAATATGGTAAGCTGACTTTAACCCTTGGTGAGACTATGGAGCAATGAGGCTAATTCTTCATTACTAGTAAAAGAGTAATTTGAAAATAATAATGGTAGAGATAATTTGGCATTTTCTAATAAAATTGACATTTCAAGCTGAAAGAAATGAAAAATCCAAACCTTGAATTTTAAAATGGAAGGATTCAATGGATAAATAGCCAATGGTCTAGCAAGCATCAAAAGAAGATGGAGAAATGCATGTAGCTGCACCCAAAAGAATTGGTTAGCATCCAGTCATTTCAAGAGGGAGCAGATAATCAATAACTGATGATATAAAAAGAAGAAATCCAATTTGTCACCAAAGAAAACCACTCAAGACATTGAAGGAATACCACCAGTGAAATATTTCAGCAGGCTGAGGCAGTAATGGAAGCATTCACTAATCTATGCCAAAAAATTTATGACAATTACCTAGCCAACCTACTGGAAGAAGTCCATATTTGTACCTATTCCCAAGAAACTGACCCATCACAATGCAAAACTGATCAAATACATTCATTAATATATGCCAGTAAAATTTGGTTTGTGATAATTTAGAAAGAGTTGCAGTAGTATTGACAGGGACCTGCTAGAAATTAAAGTTTAGATCCAACAGAGGTCATAGCTTGAAGAATATCATTGCTGATGTCAAATATATTTGCTGCACAAGTCCTCTTAAAAATGTTGAAGAACAAGAAAATCACTTTGAAAAATAAAATGTGCCTGACCCAAGTCTTGGTATTTCCACTTACCTCATGTGCATATGAAAACGGGACACTGTAAGGAAGACAGAAGAAGAAATGATGCGCTTGAGTTGTGTTGGTGACGAATATGGAAAGAGCAAACAAGTATGCCTTGAAAGAAGTATAGTCAGAAGAAGCAGCTCTCCAGGGCAGTTATATGGATAAAAGAAAAAAAAATTAGTATAGTCAGGATGCCTATTAGAGAAAAGGATGGTGAGACTAAACTTAACAACTTTGGACAGGAGAGACAAGTCCCCAGAAAGGACATTGGCTGGATAGAACAGGGAGTCAGCAAAAAAGAGGAAGCTAATCAAGGATGTGGGTTGACACAACGGCTCCAATACTGAGATCAAACGAAGGATAGACTCTGAAGATGGCACAGGATTGGGCAGTTTTTTATTCTGTTGCATACACGGTTGCTTTGAGACAGAGCAGACTCAAAATTCCTAATAGTAGCAGCAATGACGTGGCAGATATGTTTATCCTATTTTTTAGCTCTTCTAGGAGTCCTGGTGACACAGTGGACCTGCTAACCACAAGTTTCGCAGTTCGAGAATCCACCAGGAGCACCCCGAGGCTTTCTGCTCTTGTAAAGATTTGCAGCCTTGGAAAGCCAAACTGGCAGTTCTACTCTGTTCTTTGAGGTTGCAATGCGTCACGTTTGTGTAGATAAGCGTGCGTTTGGTGTTCCATTAGCAATTCTGCTAACCCCTGGCCACATTCCCTAGACTATAGCATCTTAAATTTGAGCATGCATGCCTATCAATTTGAGATGTCATTGAAATGTAAATTATGAAATCATAGATCTGTGCTCTCCCACTTGTCTGCCAATTAGGTGCACTCTGGTGACTTGTTTGCTGCTGTGACACTGGAAGCTCTGCTACTTGCATTTCAAATGCCAGCAGGGTCACCCAAAGGGAACAGGTTTGAGCAGAGCTCCCAGACTAAGAAAAGACTACAAAAAAACCAAACCAAAACAAAACAACAGAATCGGCTGTCCACTTTGGGGGAAGCAGGAACTGAACTATTTATGCATATCCAAGCCCAATCCAGATCAAACCCATAAGTCCTATATTAGCCCATATATCGGATACTAATCCCAAAATTCCTCTTTCGACTCACCCAGAACATTCAAAGATACCAAATGCAGGAAGATCACAGGTTTGTGAGTGGAAAGTCCTGTGGATCCAATGGCAGTGGATGCATCTCCAGGGCTCTGTCATCAGAGCTCCAAGTGACTTGTCAACAGGAAATGAGAAGCAGAGAGAGAATGCATCCAGCCTTCAAAAAGGAAGAGAAGACATTCCTAGATTCCTCATGAGAAGGTCATGCTTACAAGGCATCAGACTGTAACCGGATTGACAAACTAGACTCCATCCCTTTTCTCTTAAAATCCTCAAGTTGACAAGAGAATATGTAACTCCCATAGCCTTCAAGGGGATTGACAAAAGAGGACTGTCAAAGGAAACCAGCCTCCAACAAGCAAAGGATCAGAAATTGTAAATATAGAAAGATTACCGTAAGGTCATAAAGATTAAGAAAGATAGGAGGGAGTGTAAAATGAAAGCGTCTGACACATTTTATGGCAGCATGTTCACCTCAGCTCCTCTTGAGGGTTCACGTGGAACTGGGAGAAGTGAAAGATCATCTTTACTATCCTTGGACATTTAGAGGTAGCCATATCTTAGAGCAGATAAATCACATGAAAGAAATGATGAAGTCAAAGTGATGAACAGAAACTTTCAAAGGGCAGCTCGAGAAGTCCATGTACAATATTCTAATGGAGTGTGAAAAGACCTAAAGTTAGAAACCAAAGAGGAGAAAGACGCTCAGCATATCTTAAACTGAAACCATTCAAGAAAACATCCAAGCCTCAGGCTTAAATAAAAAAAAAAAAAGATTGTAGAGGCAAAATGTTGACGATGCAGGAAGCATTTTAAAAGATGGAAAGAATACATAAAGTCAATGTAACAAAAAGAACTAGTCAACATTCCTCCATTTCATGAGGTAGCATATGAGTAGCATATGAGTACGAACCAAAGATGCTCAAGGATGATTTCAAGCTGTACAGAATGCATCAGCCAAAAGGCCCCAAGAATTGATGGGACACCCATTGAAATGTTTCAGAAAAGGTGATGCAGCACTGCCAGCACTTGCATTATGCTGCTAGGAAATTTGGGATACAGCCAATTGGCTGGAAGAGATCTATATTTGTATCCATTACCAAGAAAGGTGACTTAATCTTTTAAATTAATTAATCAATAAATTGTAATATTATTATTTTAATTGGAAGCTCTTATAACAATCCATACATCAATTGTGTCAAGTATATTTGTACATATGCTGCCATCATCTTTTTCAAAAATTGTTCTTTCTACTTTAGCCCTTGGTATTAGTTCCTCATTTTTTCCTTCCTCCTTGACCCTCCCACCCTTGTGATCCCTTGATGAATTATAAATTATTATTAATTTCATATCTTACATCATCCTCTGTCTCCCTTCACCCACATTACTTTTGTTCACTTGTCCTCCTTGGGTAGGGGATTTATACATCCATCCTTGTGATTGGTTTCCCCTGTTTTCTCTACCTTCCCTTTACCCTCACGATATCACTACTCCCATTATTACTCCTGAGCATTTTATCTGTCCTGAATTCTGTGTGTCAATAACTTTTATCTGTACCAGTGTACATGCTCCAGTCTAGCTAGATTTGTAAGTTCAAACTGGGGCCATGAAGGGGGGAAGTATTAAAGATCTAGAGGACTGTTGTGTGGTTTGTTGGTGCTATAATAGGCCTATATTCTTATCATTATATATGAATATATTTACATATATACATGCCTATATTTATACCTCTATAAATATATTTTTGCCTCTTACTTCTTTCCTCTCTTTCCTTTTACATTCTTCCATCATATTCAAGCTTCATTTGACTCTCGGTAATTCCTCTCACGTACATTGCACTTCATCAAACCACCAGGCATTCCATACTCTCCTCACCATGCCATTGATTTTGTGCTTCTTGCTGTTCCTTTGTCCCTGGGTTTGTTGGCGCCCCAATCCCTTTCCTCCCGCCTTCCCCTCTCCCCTGCCTGGGACCATCTGTCCCATTGTTTTCTCCTTGGGATTATTTATCTTGCTTATCTTATATAGATAGACAAGAAAAGCAGAGAAGAAGAAGAAGAAGAAGAAAATAAAGCCTATAAATAGTTCCAGGTCTGTCTGCTGACCCTTAGGTATGTTTTCTGATTGAGTCTGATGAGGTGTCAAGCCTTGGGCTCCAAGACTGAAGTCTATTTTGGGCATTCCACAGGGACTGTGTTGCTTTGCTCCTCTTTCTACTTTGTGATGCTCCCTTCATGTTTCACCCAGTGTGGGGGGTATCAGCCCCGGCACAATCCCTGCCCTGTGTTTCCAGTACTGTCCCCTGCAGTGCTGTGACTCAGTGAGGGATGTTATGTCTCTGGCCCTACAGAGGTGATCCACCTTTATGGTCAAATTATAGAACAATATTATTGACATCCCCTTCAAGTAAATTTTTGTGGCAGATCATCCAACAAAGGTTTCAGCAGTACATTGGCAGGAGTCGCCAAAGGTTCAGACCAAATTAAAAAAAAAAGACACGAAACTAAGGATATCATTGCTGATATCAGATAGATTTTGTCTGAAAGCAGACCAGAAATATGTCTACTTGTGTTATATTGATTACACCAACACATTCAACTATGTGAATCATGTAAAAACTATGATTCATCTTGAGAAAAAGAGGAAATCCAGAACACTTTCTTGTGCTCCTACAGAACTCATACATGAATCAAGAGGCAATTTTGACAGTAGAACAAGAGAATGCTGCATGATTTATAATCAGGAAAGGGTTGTATCTTCTCACTGTACTTATTCAATCTGTATGTTGAGCAAATTGTCAGGGAAATTGGATTATAAGAAGAAGAATGTGGCATCAGGATTGAAGGAAAGCTTGCTAACAGCCCTCAGATATACAGATGACCTACCTTTCCTTGCTGAAAGTGAGGAGAACTTGAAGCACGTGCTAATGAAACTCAAAGATTGTAGCTTTCAGTGTGAATTACAATTCAATGTAAAGAATACCCAAATCCTCACAACTGACCCAAGAGGTAGCATTGTGATAAGTGGGGAAAAGATAGATGCTGCCAAAGATTTTTTTTCTTGTTTGGAACTACAACCAATGCTCATGGAAGCAGCAGTCAAGAGGTCAAAAGATGTGTTGCATTATGTGAATCTGCTGCAAAAGACCTGTTTATAGCATTGGAAAGCCAGGAGATTACTTTGAGGTGACTAAGGTGAACCTGACCCGAACCATGGTATTCTCAATTGCCTCATATGCATGTGAAAGTTGGACATTGAATAAAGAAGACTGAAGAATCAATACATTCAATTATGGTTCTGGAGAAAAATATGAAAGGACCATGGACTGCCAAAAGAACAACAACAAAAAATATGTCTTGGAAGAATAACAGGCAGAATGCTCCTGAGAAGCATGGATGGGAGACTTCATCTCCTATACTTTGGACGTTGTCAGGAGAGACCAGTCCCTGGAGAAAGATGTCCTGCATGATAAAGCAGAGGAACAGAGAAAAAAAGTAAGGTCCTCAAGCACATGGACGGACACAGAGACTACAAGAAGCAGCTTAAGCATAGGAACAATTGTAAGGGGGGCGTGGGACGAGGCAGGGTTTCATTCTGTGGTGCTTAGGGTCGCTATGGGTGGGACTCAGCTTGACAGCATCTAACAACAATGAGAAGATCTGAACAGGGGCCTGAGATCGGAATGTCTTCTCTCCTGCCTTCCCTAGCCCAGCCGGCACTGTTCTTTAGAGCAAGCCTTCTCAAAGTGTGGGCCCTCCAGAAGCATCACCTGAGAACTTGTTAGAAATGCAGATCCTCTTGTCTCTGTCCAGATCTCCTGAGTCAGACAGTATGTGGGCTGAGTATAGCAATCTGCATGCTAACAAGTCTTCCACGTGATTCTCGAGCAAGCTAAAGTTACAGATCTACTGCTGTACTCTACCTCAAATTTTAAGGTGCCTAATAATGACCAGAGATCTCACTAAACATCAGACTTAATTAAATAGCTCTGGGATGGGATGTGAGATATATACATCCACTATGGCTGATCCTGACAGTCTGTAGACAGGATTTTGAGGAACCTGACAAGAAGACCTATTTGCTTCTGGCTTACGTGAGGCCAATCTCGCTTATACCACTACTCTACTTTTACTAAGCATTAATAAATAATTATAGGTTAATGTGTCAATCCTTCCAGTAGTATGTTTGCCTGTTTGTTTTTAACTTAATCCACAAGGGTACTATGTGTATCCTTTAAACAAAATTTAAAAAAAAAAGAATACAAAGCACAATCTTAGGTTGTGGGAGAGCTGTTTGGGAATGGTACCTATCCACTGGGTAACCAAGCATGCGCAGAGAACATACTACTATATAAAACTGACTCCCAGGGCTGAGCCTCGGGGGCGTAAGTGGTTGAGTGCAGAACTACAGCCCGCAGGCTTGGCGGTTCAAATCCAGTGGCGGCTAGGTAGCGCCCACGACCACCAGAGGCAGTGATGCCCACAAAAAAAAAAAAAAAAAAAAGCTGACTCCCAAAAAGATGGGAAAGGGAGAAAAAGCTCATGCACTAAAAGAAATTTATAGAAAACTATGTCAGAATCTAATTTGACTCTCCTTTTTCTGTTTTCATAAATTGTTTTATGTTTGTTGGTATTGGTTGCTGCTTATTGCTACAAAGCCCAATGATTTAAATGAAGCTTTCCCATGATTGTGATTTTCTGGGTCATACATTTGGATAGGCCACCGTGGGTGCACCTTCATAATGCTTGCATCCTCAGCTGGTGCAGCTCATGTGCCAGAAACAGATGCACTGGAAGTCTTGGTCTTCATTCTGCTTGGTGGTTGGATTTCCTGATTCTTCTCTATGTCATGTCTGATGGGACTGGAATCTTCTCTGTGTCATATCTCAGGGAACTGGGTCCACTCTCATGACTTAAACTAGTAGAGCTTGCTGGGCATGGCTGTCCTCCTCTATTGACTAGCCTGGACCTCTTCACAACATAGCAGTGTAAGAGTAGGTGTTCTTCTTACATGATGATCGACTCCCATTAGATTTAGCCTGGCAAGAAAGCAAGGCTGAAATTGAAACACTTTTTCCAATCCAGCTTCTCTTCTTCTATTTCCTAAGGGTTTATTAGGTCAAATTCAAGGAGAGGAGAATAAGACTCCACCTCTCAAATCCTTTGAGTCACCTTTAATTTCCACAATTAACTTTTACTGCAGTGAGACAGCACCAAAGATGCACTGAAGGTACTTGGACTGCACGCATAAAATAGGAGCTAGCAGTAAGGAGTCCTTCGAAAGCGCAGATACCTTGTTGGTGTTGTTGCAGAGGGCAAGCAGGTTGCTTCCGACCCTAAACACAACAGAATGAAGCATCATTGGTCCCGCGCTGTCCTCGTGATGGCTCTTCTGTTTGAGCGCGTTGTTTTGGCCAGTGTGCCACTCCGTCTTGTCGAGGGTCTTCCCTGTTCACCGCCCCTCCACTTCACCAACCACGGTGTTCTCCTCCAGGCACGGCTCTCGTCTGATAACGTGTCCAAACATGTGAGAGGAAGTCTCGCCATCATTGCTTCTGAGGAGCATTCTGGCTGTACTTCTTTGTTTGTAGGAGACGGCTGCTGTTGGCATTTCTTTCTAACTTTGAATTCAGTGCCGTTACCTTAGTCGCTTAGAGTTACCAACCAGAAAGTAAGCAAACAAACAAAACAAACCCACTGCCGTTGAGTTTGTTCGGACTCAAAGCAACCATCTGTCGGACTGTTGAGGCTATAGATCTGTTGAGGAGCAGATGCTCCCAGCTGTCTCCCAGGGAGCGGCTGGGGGTTTGAACCGTAAGCCTGTCCCTAGCAGCCAATCTTACTCTCCAGCACCTTCAGGGTCCCTCACTAAAAGTTACACCATGGAAATCAGAAACACTTCAAATCACAGCCTCCTGCCCCCACTTCCCCTGCCACTCAATACACCACACATTAGGACTTCACACTCAGTACCATTCACACACACCCTTACACAAATCCTGAATATAAAAATACTATCACTCCATATTAGAAACACTTAGGGCATTTCTAAAATTCCTGACATTCATATCTCACCTTTTAACAATTATATCAGAATATCTTCAAGGTGGGGCCAGATTGAGGCCTCTGAAAACTCCTGAAGTGATTCCCAGGTACAGCCAAAGTTGGAGCCACTGACAGATGGAGGTTTTTTCCATTTGATCTCTCCTGTGTAAGTCTCTGACTTTTCTGAATGATTGGGGAATATCAAGAGACATCAAAGCATTACGGAGAAAGTGAACACCTCATAGCTTGTCCATTAGAAAAACAAGAAAGGAAACTATCAGAAATAAGATACTTGGCTTAAAGAATTCAGAATCACCAATGTAGAATAAATAGTTGAAATACCCAATGAGGAGAGGTGGCAGTTTTCTGCTATCCTGCAACTTTGAGGTTCTCTTAACTCTGTGGTACTCAACCTGTGGGTTGCAATCTCTTTGGGGGTAGAACAACCCTTTCACAGGGGTCACCTGATTCATAACAGTAGCAAAATTACAGTTAAGAAGTAGCAACAAAAAGGGTTGCAGCATTAGAAAGGTTGAGAACCACTGTCAACTCATTCTTCTATCGAGTTAGTGCTTCATCAGGCTTTGAAATGTCTAATTCCAATGAATAATTTCATCATTTTCATATCAAGTGTACATACTTTCTGTGGTGTTTCAAAGTTCCTATATAGGAGTCCACGCACAGTTTGAAACATTATTTTGGACACATATATATTTTGCTAGGTATTATGTAGAGGCAAATTACATAACATTATGTATTCCTATGTCTACCATATCTTATTTTTGCAATTTTTTCTCTAATAACTTCTCCCCTTTTTATGGTTTTGTTTTGTTTTATTTTTGGTATCACTGCCCTGGTGAACTTCTCCCTTTTTAAGATTAATAAGTTGAGTGTACCCTAGTTGAGTCAAACAAAAAAAGAAACAACACAGAAAAAAAATCACATACTATATTTGCACATATTTTATTCATGGGATAAATTTGACATAGTAGCCATCACATGCCATTAACATTTGTATAACCTGCATATTCATTGTATGGGAAAACACCCACTATTTTCAAACACATTCTTCAACCCCTTAATTTGCTGTAAAAGAGTGATATGGTAGAAGAATGGGGTTGCTATCAACCACACTGGTTGCTCCTTGGGTTCAGGAACTAGACGTTGAGGACAGGACTCCATTTGGTGTGCTTCCCTAGACCACAAAGGGGATTGCAATAGCAGTCATTGGTGATGTCTGTTTTGGTGTTCTCTCCAGATCTCTGGTTTCAGGGTATTCCTCTCCCAGTTGCTGTGTTACAACCTTCTCTGGAGAATTACTCTTGGGTCACTGGAGGCTCCTCTTGTAGTGCTGCCTGGAAAATATTCTCCTCTATCTGGTTCTGGAATGTACAAATGATTAAGCTTTCCACTAGTGGCTGTTAAGAGCGGCAGTTCAAACTCGGTCAGAGGCCCTTCAGGAGACAACAGGATGGGTAATCTGCTTCTAAAAGGGCACAGCCTTGGAAAGGTGATCGTGAGTGTAGATGCTCCAACAACAGGGACAGAAGCAGACCCAGAGACAATTCTGGAATCCTCAGCTTCTCACGGATAAACTAATTCTATGTAACTGCCGCTCAGTTTCTTGCTCACCCTGTGATATGCATAGAAAGATAGTGGAATTTTTTTAAATATAGATTTTATTGGGGACTTTTATAGCTCCTATAACATTCAATACATCATTTGTATTAAACATATTTGTACATATGGTACTTTAATTTCCAAATTTTTTCTACTTGAGCCCTTGGTATAAGCTCCTCTTTCTCCCTATTCTCTAGTTCTTTTTATTTTAATTCCAGAGTCACATATTTTCCCTTCCCATTCCTTCTCCACCACAAACCCTTAATAATTTACAAATTGTTATTACCTTTTCATATCGCACACTGTCCAATGTGTTGCTTCACCACCCCCCTGTTGTCTGCACTCCACAGAGGAGGTCATATGTAGATCCCTGAAATTAGTTCCCCCTTTCTACTATGGAGTCTTTGAAGCCCACATGTAACAGATATATATATATATATATATATATATATGATTATGTACAAATTATTGTGCTATGGGTATATTTCATAGTAGAATATAAAATGCATATAATCTATGAAAACATGATACTGTAAAAACATTTTACAGTGGCTTTGGATGATGTCTACTCTCCTCTAGTTCAGTCTATTGGCCATTAGATTTGTGAGGCACCATAATATGCCTGCACCCAAAACCCAAGCTAACCTACTGCTATTGAGTCAATGGCGAGTTGGGGCCACCTTCTAAGACAGGGTAGAATGGCTCCTTCAGGTTTCCAGGTGTTAAATCTTTAAAGAGGAGACAGCATCAACTTTCTTCCTCCAAGCAACTGGTGGGTTTGAACCAGTAGCTCAATGCCTAATCCATAGGATCTATGGGTTAATAATAATAATAATTATTAAGGACCCCCCAAAAGTGTTTATAGTAGAAATTAATGAATTTTGATGCCAGAGACTATTTTATTATGTAATATTAATATGTTAATATATTAATGTTTATATTAGTGTAGAAGGGGGCTCTCAGGGTCCCTAAAAATCAGGAGGCAGTGGCACATGTTCAGCAGACAGTGGAAACATGTGAAAAACCCTAAATTGTATGTTATTATCTCTTTTCAATTGGTTATTTTTGAGAACTGAGGTCTTCAGAGTCCCAGCAAATTAACTTCACATGGCAGAATTTCAGACACACTACATACATAAGGCAGTCATGTAGATATACAGGATAAAGACCCTGGCTATTCACCCCTAAGGTCCCACTGTGCATGGTAGGCTTTGTCAAGGGCCCCTCCCTCCCTCCCACAGAAGACACAGCTTCTGCACCTCTACACCACAACCAACATTTGCAGTGAAGAGTAGATCCTCTTGTGTCGTCTTGTCTTAGAACTTGACTTTGGAGTCTAAGAACTTGAAGGACTTCAAGGACCACTGAGTTTGGTCCCCAACTATTCACACAAGAGCATCTTCTTTAACATCGTCAACCATGGATGGCACTTGGGAGTGTCAACATGGTTTCCTTTGTATTGTTGTCTTCTAAAGAAACAAAACATTTACAAAGCCAGAAACATACAGGTTGCTATGAATGCCGTAGACGTTCTTTCGGGTGAATATGCCACACAGATACTTCGGTTCTGATAGCAGACGAGCTATATGTGTTCGGCTGTACCCACCAGGACCATGGTTGTCTCGTTGTCCTCTGGACAGGGTTCCACACCATCCTCCACAACCTTGTGCAGGGTGCTGTAATGCTGCCGAGTCTGGTGGAAAGAGTAAAGCTCTGATGCAGCCTCCCAGGCCGCGAAGGAAGGCATGGGGAAAGCTTCTGGCCTCTTGTTTTCAAAAAAGCACTTCAGATTCCTCAGACTCAGCTTGCTGGCATAATCCAGGAATGAATTTTCCATCTGCTCCTTCTCCTTTTCCACGTATGTCTTCCAAAATGTCATCTGGAGGTAGCTAACTTTCGATCGGCAGCGGCCATAGCAAGTGGAGACCAGAGAGAAGAAAGATGCTGAGCAAATCAGACACCAGCCTAGGATCTTAGAAAGAAAGAGATATTGAGGGCCTATAAGAGCAAAGCCACTGTTTCATGCATCTTGAGGTGGTTCGTATCAGTTAAATTAAAAACACAGTCACTGCCACACCTCAGGTGAAAGCATGACTTCTTAGTAACATTTTTAAGGTAGCATTAAGTGCCAAAATAAAGTTAAAAGTTTCCCTAATCTTTATTCTCTTGTTTACTCCCATTGTCCAAAGAAATAACTAAAAGTCAGGAAAAGGAAGGGAACAGAATATTCCATGCTTACATCAACTGAGCCCTCAAATACTAGTAGCTGTGAGAGGTTTGCTATCGGTATTTGAGTAAATGTGTTCATGGGAGTAAATGACCAGTTAGTTCCCTAGGCAGGCATTTTTAGGCTTTTAGGTGTACGTATGTATCTGACTTGCTGACCAGTTCTTCTTATGTACGTCTGTTTAAATGCAGCATATTTAAATGAATTTTACTGGGGAGAAGTGTTACCACTCAGTATTTTTGATAATGTGAGCCAGATATAAAACATTAAGAAACTGAAGTTCTAAGTATCTAAAACCGGTCTAAAGTCTGAGGGCGGGGAAATGGAGGCTAACGCTAAATCTTGAGGATTATTCTTTCTGGGTCTGTGACAGGGAGGGGGTGGAGGGGTGGTGGTGATGGGCGGGAACATTCCCTTTGAATACAAACAGGTTCAACAGTTTTGTTGTTATGTTATTTGTCTACTAAATTATAAAAATAGAAAGCTAGATATCTCCATTTGTCTTCTAAATTTTTATTCCAATCATATTTTTTTATAATTGGAATTAATTCCACATTGGGATAACTGAAAAAGAAATCTCTTTCAAAGTGTCTCTTGACATTTTATTAAATTGACCCTTAGTCTTTCTCTATGGATGTGCCTATTTGAAAATGGAACTACTAATATGCAAATAAACTGATTTCTTTGGACCATAACTGAACCACTGATGCGCTCCAGTGCTCAGTGTGAGTGATTCGCAAAGCCTGTGGCAAAGGATGTGGAGTTCTCATGAAGGACCTGAAACGCTGTCAGACGCCTGTGGAGAGAGGGTAGCAAGCTCTAGATTCACACTAAAAACCCAAATGGAAATGGCTGCTGACAACTCATTTCTTTCATGGCAGCCGAAGACTTTTCAATGAACTCGCAATGGACCTTGGAGACCTCTAAGACCTCCAAGTCTTTTGTCGATGGCATGTCTCAGTGGATTTGAATCGTTAATGTTGATGAGTAGTCCACTTCCTTTGTGCCCAAGTTTCCTCAATGGTAAAACTGGGGTGGGGGCTGCAGGGTCACCTGTCCTGCGGGTCCCTAGGCGGATTGAATGAGATGATCTATAAGATGTGCTTGGAACAATGCTGGTCACCCACACACATTCAGTAACTGCTGGCGATGATCATGTTCTGTGATTTTTCACATATGCGACCTACAAAAGCTGGACCCTGTAAAGGGAGAAACTCATCAGAGAAGGAAAACCCTAACATTTCCCTCAAAAAGGAGCCATAGAAAAGACTGCTTTCGGGCTGAGCCCTGGTGGCGTAGTGGTTGTGCGCCGGACTGTGATCCACTGGGATGGAGGTTCGATTCCAGCTCCACAGGAGCAAACGCTGGGCCTCCTACACCCACCATGAGAGGGCAGTGATGCCCCCTCCCAAAAAAAAAAACAAAAGAAAAGAAAAGAAAAGACTGTGCTTTCAAACGTGGAAAACTTGAGAGAGCTTGAAAAGCAAGTTCTCATGCTCCGATTTCCCTGTATGTTGTTATATTTGTGTTTATGTTAAAGCACTGCTGATCTTATAGTATCTTTCTGTCATTATGGTTAATGAATAAGGCCATTATGTGAGGCTTCATATTTACCTTGACTAACCCATGACTACCTCAGATCTTCCTTTGCATCCTCTACCGTGTTCTTTCCCCCAACCACTCCTCCAGTATTTGATCCTATTCTTCCTGTGTCATAGACTAATCAATCTGTTCCGCTCCCTGTCCTATGGCATGATCTTAGCTGTTATCATTCTCAGCTCTGAGGAAACTGGGGTGCAGAGAGGTCAACATGCTAGCTCTATGTTTGTCAGCCGGCATATAGCAGAGGCAGTACCCAAATCCAAGATCCACCTCTTTCCTTTGCTCCCTTCTCCCTTCTTTGAGAATGGAGAGCCATCCAGCTGCACTTCTTATTGCCCTGTTCCACCCTGGGATGAATGGATGAAGGCACTTTTTCCAGCTCCTCCTCTGCCACCCACATACCCAGCTGTTGACCTGGACTGAATGTTGCCACCTGCTTATCTGAGCCTCTGTGGTCAGCACCTGCACCTGTTCTGCACACTGCTCCCCTTGACTACACAGCTCACCCACTCTCCTCCCAGGAATCAGCCCCCGGCTTTGCCCTTTCTCATTCTTCTGAAAAATAAACAGCACGTGTGTCTAACTCAGCTCTGACAGAATGTGTCTGGTTTAGGGCCTGTGTTTGCAGAAGAACCACTCATACAGTAAGTGTTTGAACCTGGCACTAACTGAATGGAGCCTGGGGCCCGAGGGCATCAATTATGCTGCTTATTGTGACATAGTGTTTTTAATTAACACCTTCCAACAACAAAGATGAAAGGCATTTGGGAGCCTGGCATGTTTTATCTAAGATGGGTTTTACCCATGAAGCAAAAAATTGAAGTTTAGAGTATGTTTTGATTTGTCAGCTTATGAAAGTAATACGACTACACTAACAACCAGTTTGGGACTGGGTGGGTTTAAAAATAGACCCTGCCTTACTGTTTTATAAAGGCAATTCCTATTTGGGGAAAACTGAAATGATACTATCTCCAGTGTGTTAACTCTGGAAGAAAAATAATTTCTGACCAATTGTGGATGTGTTTAACTGTGTATTGCTAGTTTGGGTTTGAGGAATGCCAATTCTATTTTTCCGATAGTTAGGCTGCACATCTGGATTTGTGCTCATGGACCTGGAGGGTGACAAGCTATTTCCCTCCATCAATTAGGCAAAGTTGTTATATCCTTCTTTTAAGGAAAAAAAAAACAACAACCCTGAGCTTCAAAAGTCATAAAAGAGCTTCTTTAGCCATTCCACACTGAGAGCAGAAGGCAGGCTCTCCCTGGAGAATACAGCCGCTATCACTGAAAGCTATTTAAAGTTGTCAGAGGTCAACTTGATGGGGAATTATATGCCATCTTGACTGTTTTTCTACCCCGAGATAGCAGCTGTCAGAAATCACCCCGGGAAATCTCTACCCTGATTATACAGTACACAACTTCAAAAAGCATTAGCTCATTTGGATCAGCTGAATTATAATAGTGAGTGACCGGTCTATGCGTTTCTGAGAAACCGGTTTGAAAGCCAGTACTCGACAAAAGTCCGTAATTTCTAAATTGTAGCTGTGCCCTTAGCACTGTGGTTTCGTGTCCCGCATGGCTTTCAAAGTCAGATCGTTTTAAAGCGACTTGAAGTGTGTACGAATGTAGAACTCAAGGATTCGCCTTTTGAAAATGGAAAACATATGGTCCAATCAGCAATTCCACCATCCCACCCAATCTATTAAAAACAACTGCAACAGCAAAACCTTTCCCTGTGACCATCTAGATGCTGCTTTATGTCCCCATTCCCATTTAGCTTCAGAATGTTCTGGCAAGCATCCCTCTCAACCTCTGAGCGAAGGTCTCCAGCTCCGCTGGGGAGAGAGAGGCGTGCCCCCACGTCTTACCTGAGACTGGGCTTGCAGGGACAGTTGGAGCTCCTCGTTGTCGCTGGGGCTCATGCTGGTTTTTCCACAAGACACTTTGTAAAGCTCTTCCCAGCACTCTTTGGGCTTGCCCTTACAAATCAGGTCCAGGAAGCCGGAGCTTTTCGTCCCGCTCATAGCACATTCATAAAAAGTGCCGTTGAGCAAAGCCACGGAGAGCCACATGACAGGAGCCACCAGCGAATTGAGCGTGATCTGGCCCAGGACGTAGAAGAAGCGGCAGCCGTGTCCCC
Source organism: Nesogale talazaci (assembly GCA_004026705.1). Lineage (NCBI taxonomy): Eukaryota > Metazoa > Chordata > Mammalia > Afrosoricida > Tenrecidae > Nesogale > Nesogale talazaci. The sequence goes on along the minus strand of PVJH01011984.1, from coordinate 28,987 downwards.
TGGGGAAGATTTTCCTGGGGTTCACACAGCAGCCTGTGAAGAGTCTCCATGACCTGTTGTTCAGGAAGAACCCCAGGATCAGGAGCACCCAGGCGGGAGCAAACAGGAATGCGAGCCCGTAGACGGTGTTCTCCGTGCCGCAGGGGCACTTAAAGGCCACCAGCGAGAAGAGCCGCTCCCCTCCCAGGGTGAGCAGAGCCATGAAGCTGTAGCCGATGGCAGTTTTCTGGTTAAGGAAGAATTTCATAAGTCCCTGGAAAGCGTCCATGGTGGAAGGTCGCGAAGAGGGAGAATCTTTGTTCTTCTTCTGGGGCACAGCCGCTGGGGCAGCCGCCGAGGGTGGAGCTAGCTCTGTCTTCATAGAAACAGCAGTCTTCCTTCTTGGACAGAATTGAGCCAGATAAGGAGGCAATGTCATCTACCAGGAATGACAGTTTCCCAACCCTGCTGAGAGAATGCCTCCTACTGGTGCACGCTGGGCCGCGAGTCTGCTCCTCGCACACAGAAACAGTAAATACAGGGAACACAGCCTCCGTTTCCAAGGGATTTCCATGCTGCTTGCAAAGAGAATCAGAGAGCCATGCTCACTCCGACCAACACTGGTGTGGCCATTTCCCAGCTGGAGAAAACAACCTTAAGCTGAAATGGACGGCAGCCAATTGCCGGGGAGCCCCGAGGAGTCTCCAGGCGGAGAGTTTCATGACGTTTTTGCTTTGTGTTTCTTGGTTGCTTGCTGCTCAGCTTCAGAGGATGGAAGGCAGGAATGTGTTCCCGATCCTCTGAAGCTGTGCAGGGCCTGAAATGTGAGTCGAAATTTAGGGTTTGAGCGCCTTGAGATGTATGTGGAAATTTAAATTTTAAAGGAAAGACAAAGGGAGAAGGTTGCTCATAATTGCTGGGTCATCACAGTAACCTTTCCGTTGGTATCTCTGCCTCCGCTCCCAACCCTCAATCTGTCCTCCTCGCCAATACGAAGGAAATGCCTTTTAAAAAAGGCTTGCTGTACATTCGTTTTAAAGATCTTTGGGGTTCACCACTGCTCCTCTGATGGTCGATTTCACTCACTTGCCCCTAAATTTCATTTTGGGACCTCAAACGTTCCCATGCCTCTTCCGCAATGTCTTGAATACCCCCTCTCCATGTACTGGCAAACTCTCACTCAGTATTCAGGAATACATTTGAAGTCCTTTCTCTGTGAATATAACCCAGAATTATTAACCCCTAATACATTCTTAATTGTGTCCAAATATATAAAATTGTACTTGTAGGACTTATTACACCATTGCAGCTATTTGATATTTATAGTCACTCTTTGATGCGGATCTCTTGTCCATGCTGTAGGCCATCAGGTGAATTCTAGCTCCGGGACTCTATAGACGAGAGAAGAGTTGCCACATAGATTTTCTGAGGTCGTCATCCTTAGGGAAGCAGAGTGCCATGGCACAGCTTTCTCCCTTGGAACGACCACTGGGGTGTGGCTAGGCAAACTCTTGGTTAGCCACTGCACCGCCTGGGCACCTTATGAATGTTTACAAAGCAGAAGCTACGTCTCATTATGGTTCTGTGCCTAATCATGGTGTCTAACACACAGTGGCTGCCCACTTAAAATATTCGTTTTTCAGATAAAAACTGAACTCCCATTATATGCCAGGCATTTGTTCAATAGGCTGGCCTGAATAGGTACCATTTGCATGAATGAATGATAATCCTTTTAGTATCTTTCTAATTCAAAGAAGTCGTTTTCATCTCTCTGAAGCATTTCTCTTAATTCAAAACTTAAATTAGTTAAGCCCTTTAGAAGTTGACAGAGTTTCATTTCTTAACTTCCATGGCCAGGTCTGTGTGTTTGTGGAATGAAATTGCCTTAGGCTAGTAGGAAAGTAGCTACCTGGTAGTGTGGATTTGGCCACATGCCATTTGATGTTCTGAATCCTTGTTTGTTCATTTGTGAAAATAGGCTGGGAAAGGAAGCCATCTCTATGATTTCTTCAATTTGTACATTTCAAACACACTGACAGTGCAGATTTTTTTGAAAGAAGTTACTTCTTTTTTATGCACTTATCCAAAACACCCTTGGATGTAATGTCCTTTAGCACTCTTTGCTGTGATTGTTACCTTTCTATTGCAGAGATATCCTGTGTCCCTTCTAATAATTTAGGACCTTATACTTTACTAGGCTCAATGTGTAAGTATGCTAGTATGTTTATGATTTATAATTTCGTAATTTCCTACCCTCTGACACCTAAATCCACTGCCATCCCATCAATTCTAAGTCCTCACAACCCTTAAGGTTCCCAAGTCTGAAAATCGTTACAAGACTGGACGGATTCATCTTTTCCCATCAGAGGGGCTGGTGAGTTTGAACCCCTGACCTTGCAGTGAGCACAGCTCCTTCCTATCCTCCTAGAGGATGTTCATTTTTTAAAATAATGCCTTTGCCTCTGGTGTTTTATAAGCCAGATTACTTACACTGGAGACTAGTTCCTTGAGATTTTCCCTCCACATAGAAAAATTTATGATTTGCATAAGTCATCACATCAATAAATGTCATGGTAAATTTGAATCCAGACCTACTGACTACCAAGTCCACCTGCTCAGCCACTGGGCTGTACTGCTGGCAGGTTGGCCTATTCCTAGATCTTTATTCTAGACCGAGTTTTATTAAATGTGTTTTTCCGTTGTTGTGTTTTCGAATCTTCTTTTACCAGGTGGCTTTCAAGATGTACCTGGGAATTACACCCAGGGTGACCTGTAACAATTCCAGCAGAAATGAATTTTCTCTGATTGTCGAGAAGAATCCCCTGGTGGAGTTTGTGGAAGAACTCCCTCCTGGACGATCAGCTCTGTGCTACTGTAACCTACTCTGTGGGATTATCAGAGGTGCCCTGGAAATGGTAAGCAACACATTCCATTGTGTCCTGTCCATGAGTTAGCTGCAGTTTATAGGGAATAGAAATGGTTTACACAGTCAGCTGCTAAGGCCTCACTGTGGGTGGTTTGAGTGTCCCCAGGAGCATGTCGGAGGAAAGACCTGAGGGTTTACCTTTGAAAAACCAGCCATTGAAAATCCTGTCGTGTCCCTCAGACACATGTAGTCCCCAGCAACTGCCTGTGTTTTCTTCGTTCTTTTCAAGTCATCCACTGTGGTGGAACACCCCAATTCCCACTCCCCTCCCCCGATGTACCAGTTTAGAACAACACGCATTCATTATCTCAGAATGTTTCTAAGGACGCTAGAAGCAGTTCAGCTGGGTAATCCTCCCTCTGAGTCAGTCACGAGGTTGTAATCTCCTTGTTGTCTCTGAAGATTTAGCTGAGAGTGAGGAATCTGCTTCCGGCTATGGTGTGGGCAGTTAGCCAGACACTCCGTTCCTTGACACACAGACTTTTTGGAGAGCTGCTCAAAGTGCCAGCTGACTTTGCCAAGGTGGGGACGGGGGAGCGATGAGTAAGGGGGGGGGGGAAGAGAAGGACAGTCCAGGATGGACTCATTATATTCATAACTTAATCTCAAAAGCGACACACCACCATTTGTTTGTGTACTATTTTAAACCAGCCCCATTGATCTAAGTGGATCACTTGAAATGTTAATATCAGGAGGTGAGAATGCTGGCATGTTTGGAGATGCTGAATTCTCTACCTGGATTATTCTTTGTCTTGATTTTTTTGGACTATTCTCTGTTTTGTTTGAGCTAATTGGTGCCAAATTAATTTTTTTCAAAAGCAGATTGATCATCGGGCCTCTTTTCTGTGGCATCTTGAATATTTGCAGGTATAACATGTTAGGCATTAAGGATACCAGATGAACAAGATACAGTCATTGTGCTCCTGGAGTCCCTGTCTACTTGCGAAGTTACATGAGTAAAGAAGACAACACAGAGTGATGAAGGGGTATGGGAGGAGATGGGGGCAGAGGTTATGGGGTTGCAGAAGACTTCCTGGAGAAATTCTGAGCTGATTTTTTTGCAGGATAAACAGAAGGTGGGTGAAAGTTGAACTGCTTCTGTGTTCCTTAGAAATGTTGTGAGATAATGAATGTGAGTTGTTCTAAGATAGTACATTTGTGCGTGTGTGTGTGGGGGGGTAACATGTTACACAATGGATAACTTGAAAAGAATGAAGAAAACACAAGCAATTGCTGCTGAGACAGTTCTGACTCATGATGACCCCACGTGTGTCTGAGGAGGTTTTCAGTGGCTGGTTTTTCAAATTAAACCATCAGCCCTGTCCTCTGAGGGTAAAGGGGACAGTAGAGAGGTCAACTATTGAGAGACAAGGAGCAGTTTGTCTAAAGATTTTTTGAAAAATATAGCTGAGCCCTGGTGACGCAGTAGTTGTGTGCAGGACTTCAGCTCATAGGGTTGATGGTTCAAATCCAGCAGCAGCTCTTCAGGAGTAAGGCTGGGCTTCCTACTCCCACCAGGGCAGTGATGCAGGGAAAAAAAGATTAAAAAGAAATAAAACCTCCCACCACCAGAAGGCAGTGATGCCCCAAAAAACAAAAACAAAACAAAACAAAAACCTTTTTTTATTCAAGGAACTTAAATTAGTTCAGTACATTGATATGGAGCTTGGGAAAGGAACTGTCAAAAGAAAGGAGGTTTAAACTGTTTAAAACTCTATTTTTATTGTGTCTTTCATAAGCATTGGCACATTAATTTTCATATTGAAAACAACCAGCAGCCACTAAAAGACTCTCAAGAGGGATGTTCTATTTTGAAGTTTGTGCTTTAAGAAGGGTCTCCCTTTGTCAATGAAATGAAAATTTGTAGACAGGGAACAATGTGGGAGGGATCAAGAAGAGAAGATAGGATGTTCATGTCGATAACCTTAGTTAAAACCAGAACAATGCCTAGACAGTTGGAGTGGAGAAGAAATGACTGCTTTGAGAAATAGTAAAAAGATAACATATACGTCAATTGGCTAAAAGCGAATAGGTTGAGAGAAAGATTCAGTAATGATGGGCCTCAGTCTAGTTGCACTATCAACCTTGAAAGAACTAGCAGGAGGAATAATTTGTCATGTCCAACACACACACACACACGCACACACACACACACGAGAGAGAGAGAGAGAGAGAGAGAGAGAGAGAATATCCTGTGATAACTCTCTTTTTGTATCCTTGAGCTCAGAGAGGCGTAGATTGGAGAGCATTAAGAACTGACCAAGCAGTCTTAGCGGGAGTAAGAAAAAAGAACAAAAGAAAGAAAAGCCTAGGGAGTTACAAAATGTCATTGTCAGAAATTGAACTGAGAATGCAAAGGCAGCAGATGATAATGGTAAAGACACAAGGGAGAACTACGAAGAAAGGATTAAGTCATGGTAATGATGAGGGAGGAAAGGTGTTTAGGGAACAGGAATGATTAATGAGATCAAGTACAACTACGAGGCTAAGTGAAAGCAGACCTAAAAGACATCCACAATATTTAGGAGCTGCCTTTGTTATGTAGTGCTGCTAAAACAGAAAGATCACCAGTGGAGAGTTTTAACAAACCCATTTGTTCTTTCACATTTAGGAAGTTGGAAGTCCAAATTGAGGGCCCTCGCTCTAGGGGAGGCTGTCTTTCTCTCTTGGATGATGGGCCTTGGGCCTAAAGTGACCAGATTTTAAGTGGGACACCACTGACCATGGGGAGAGGGGCGTTCTTGATTAAAAATTTGGTCTATATAGAACAACAAAATTGCTCATAGAATGCAAAAGTAGTATTATAATATATTTCATTTTAAAATGCTGCAGGATGCAGACACATTGTTAAAAAAGCACGATGTCTGGCTCATTTCAGCATCTGTGGGCCTGACCTTCTTAGTAAATTTCTGTGTGTCTTGGTATTGATCATCCCCTGATCTAGGAGGTCGCCAGCACAAGGACTCTGGGTCCCCAAAACATGCATTGTACCTGCACTGACTTCTTGGGGATATTACGTTCCTCTGATCTGTGCTCCAGGTAATTATTGGGCTGCTAACCACAGACTGGCAATTCAAACCCATCAGCTGCTATGAGGGAGAAAAATGAGGCTGCCTATTTCCATAAACATTTACTCTCAGAAACTTTAGGAAGCAGTTCTAGTCTGTCCTATAGGGTCCCTATGAGTTGAATGAATTCAATGACAGTGGGCATCTCTGCTCGCTTGTTTAATCTCTTTTATATCTTAAAAGATATTGATTCAAGATATAACTGATTCCTGTAGATTGTTTCCATCCTCATTAACATAGCTTCCACAATCCTGTCTCATTAGTTTTATAGAGATTAAGATTTATAACCCACAGTCTAATTACATCAGACCACAAAATGGAAAATAATTCCATAATACTGAGAATCATGGCCTGGCAAGTTTGACAGATATGTGGAAGCTTCAGAAAGTTCATGAAAAGATGGAATAAAGATGTGCTGGAAATTTTCCACATATTTTGGAGCCCTTCGTATTTGGGGGAGGCATAATTCAATTTGTAACTGGAGCCCTATTCCGGGAGACCCTGGTAAGAACTGTTTAAGGTAAAGGAAAGAAAAAAGATAATTCTTCATCATCTAATGAGCCAACAGCCCTTAGATAAAAATCAAAAAGATAACAATCAGAGGGTCTCATTTTTCTGGAAGTTTAATTACTAAGAATGGTGAGACTACATAGAGACCAAAGGTTAGATATATGAGAACTACCCAATAATTAGGGATCTAATTATTTTCAATTTTTCTGTTAATTAATGGAAGGATATCATAAAACAACAAAAGCAAAATATTATTCACATAGATCCTCCATATGCTACTTAAGCTTGTTTTTTAAATTTTCTCCACAATCAGTGGGTATTAAATCCAAGAAGACAGAGTAAGAGTCTGGGCACATATCTGGAAAGGTTTGTGTTAAAGGCAAACCAGGCATATGTAAAGAAGTATCCAGCCTCCATAGATAAAAGCTGATTAGTATGCTGACTGGCAAGTAGGAATTAAACTCTGTGTGACTCCAAATATTAAAATAGCTTCAATTTCATCTCCCTGCATTTTGAAAGATCAATTTTCTGTTCAATTTTGAGAAAGACACAGGAGACACTATAGGAAAAAATAATGAAGGGTCAGTATGGCATCTGTATTTCAAAGTGCATTTTTTATCATTCCCCTGGGTGGAAAAGCCTAGGTGTTTCCTCCCTTTATAAGCCAATTTGTCACATAAAGTTCTGCTGTTTAGTAGATGCAGACTGGATGGGCAAATGATTCTTAGTGTGAGAAAGTGGGCTTAGATGAGAGTCAATAAGTAGTTCTTAATTTCCTCCCTCTTGTTAGACACTCTCTGGTGGTTCCAGTTCATAGTTTCCCTATGTACAACAGAAGGAAACACCAGGAGGTCTCTTGCCGTCTCCACAACCATTGCCATGCCTCAGCCCAACATTGCTGCCACTGTGTGACGCCATCTTGTTGAGGTCTTCCTTGCTTTCCAGGACCCTCCTCTTTACCAGCCCTGATGTCCTTCTCCACAAACTCGTCTCTCCTGATACCATGCCCAAAGTACATAAGACAAAGACTCACCATCCTCGCTCGTAAAGAGCATTGGGGCTGTCTTTGCCAAGACAGATTGGACTTGTAATATGCTTTGCCAGCACAATAATTCAAATGTCGCAATTCTTGTGCAGTCTTCCTCATTTGTTCTCTTCCTTATTTGCATGTTTCATATGCATATGAGGCAACTAAGAATAGGGGCATAGGTCTGGCACACCATAGTCCTCAAAGTAACATCCTTGCTCTTAAACAATTTAAAGAGGTCTTGTGCAGCAGATTTCCCCAATTCAATACATAATTTGATTTCTTGACTACTGCTTCCATAAGCATTGATTGTGGATCCAAGCAAGATGGAATCCTTTACATCTTCTATCTTTTTCCATTTATCATGGTTTTACTTATTGGTCCAGTCGTGAAGATTTTGGTCATCTTAATATTGACTTGTAATCCATATTGAAGGTTGCAATCCTTGAGCTTCTTCAGTGAGTGCTTCAACTCTTCATTTTCAGAAGCAAGGCTTTGTCATCCACATATTGCAGGTTATCAAATCTTCCTCCAATCCTGATACCATAATCTCTGGTCTAGTTTTGCAAATATTTTGTTCAGAATGCAGATTGACTACGTATAGTGAAATGATACCACCCTGAGATACATATTTCCTGATGTCCAATCACAGAACATGTATTCCCTTGTTCTGCTCAAATGATCACCTCTTGGCCAGGTACAGGTTCCACATGAACACAATGAAACTTTCAGGAGTTCCCTTTCTTCTCAATGATATCCATAGTTTGTTGTGATCCACACAGTCAAATAACTGTGCATAGGGAATAAAACACAAGTAGACTTCCTTCTGGTGTCTTCTGCATTCAGGCAAGACCCACCTGATGTCAGCAATGATGTCCTTCATACCACATCTACTGAATCTGACTTGAACATCTGGCAATGTCTTGTCAATGCACTGCTGCCACTGTGCTGAATTCTCTTCAGCAACATTGTACTTGCATGTGGTATTAATGATATTCTTAGATAATTTCTGTATTGGGGTCACCTTTCTTTGAAATTTGTAAAAATATGGATCTCTTTCAGTCAGTTTTCCAGGTAGCTATCTTCCAGATTTCTTGGCATAGATGCATGAAAGCTTCCAGGACTTCTTCAACCCATTGAGACATTTAAATTTATCCTTCCTGTCAAGAGGTCTTGTTTTTTTGCTGATGTTTCCAGTGCAGATTGGCTTGCTTCCTTCAGTGTAATAGGCTACCTATTTCACTATAGGCTGGTTTCATGCCAACCAGCTAACTCTTTTTGGTACAGCGACAGTATATTTTCTTCCACTGTGATTTTTTTTAACAATCTAGAAAACCTTTTATTGAGCAAAATTAGTCAGTTGAAAAAGAACAAATATATGATGCCATTTACACAAAATAAACAGATATACGGAAATCAAAGACTATTAGTAGCTTTCAGAAGTGAAAGAGGGAGGGTGTTGAGGGAAGGGAGAGGAGATTTTTGCTGCAGGATTATTGATTGTACATTAATGGTATAGAATCACTTGGAAAAGGACAGTGACAAATACCTTTATAAAAAGGTTTCAGAGGGAGAGGGGGGGAAATATGAGGAACTGATATCAAGGGTCTAAGTAGAAAGAAGTTTTGAGCGTAATGGCAACAAATGTACAAATGTGGTTTGCCTACAATGATGTATGTATTGATTGTGATGAGAGTTGTTTGAGACTCCAATGAAATGCTTTAAAAAAATAAACACACTTGGAAACAGCAATAACAAGATGGGAGGAAAAAAAGACTGTAAAATATGAAGGTATAATCCATGTCACTGAATTATATGTGTAGACATTGTTGAATTTTTAAAGGTTTTGTTGTATATTTTCTCACAATTAAAAATATAACAAAACCATGTGATGTGATTTTTACTTTTGTAACAAAATATGCTATAGTCCTTTAAAAACATTTTATTGGGAGTTAATATAAATATTCTATCTTCCCACAGTTCAGACATATCAAGCAATATTGTACAGTTACTATCACAATCTGTTTCAAATAATTCTTTTCTTCTTGAACCCTTGACATCAGCACCCTTTTACTCCCACACCCACCACTGTACCCCACATCCCTCCAGCACTCCCCACCAGAAACCCATATTCTACTTGCTGTCCCTAGAGGTTCATCATTCCTGGGTTCCATGCACTGAGAAAACAGTCAGACACATTTTAAAAAATCAAGCAGAGCACTCCCAATGACAAAACATATGTGAGATAAACCCGAATATGAACAAACAAAAAAATACAGGAAGTACTGAAAAACAATACATTTTGGCTACCTAGCTACCATGCATCAGGGTGAGGGTGGAGGATCAACTGGCAAGGTTTTAACCATTCAAGTCAGTTTCATCTTTTTTATCTATTTTTTTCCTCTTTTTTGCGGGGGGCTCCTACAGCTGCTACAACATTCAGCACATCATTTGTATCAAGCACATTTGCATACATGTTGCCACATACATTTCCAAACATTCTCCACTTGAACCCTTGGTACAAGCTCTTTTGATCTATTTTTTAATGTTTCCAATATTATCCAATATTTGGCAAATGGAATTTTTCAATATTGCAAATCAAGGCTTGAATTTTTTTTCTTCAGTTCTTTCAGCAAGAGCAGCGTTTCTCAACCTTCCTGATTCCGTGACCCTTTAATACATTCTTCATATTGTCACCACAATATGACCCACTCCCCAACCACAAAATTATTTTTGTTGCTACTTCATAACTGTAATTTTGCTAATGTTATTAATCAGGTGACCCCTGTGAAGGATCGTTTAACCCCCAAAGGGGTCACGACTCACAGATTGAGAACTGCTGAGCTAAAGTGTACTAAACATTATCTTTATGTTTGGCTTTCTAGCTTCATGTTTTTGCATATTTCATAGTAATGCTTATCTTCTCAAGTTTCCTTGTGAACTTCTCCATTCAACACTTTTCATTTCATCATTCTTCCCATTGCATTAGCTGTTCTACAATCAAGAGCAAGTTTTAGGGTCTTTTCTGACTTTCATTTTGATTTTTTCTTTCTTTTCTGTCTTTTTAGTGAACTTTTATTTCCTTTCTGTATGTTATCCCACAGTTCATCATGTCCTCTGTCATTAGCATTAAATGCATCAATACTTGCTTTGAGATGTTCTCAAAATTCAGGAAGAATCCACTCAAGGTCGTATTTTGGCTCCTGTAAATGTGTTCTCATTTTCTGCAGTTTGATGGTCTGTTCTGCAGTCAGCCCTAGCCTACTTTGGGCTGCTGACATTGAGTTTCTCCACTGTCTCATCTCACAAATGTAGTCAATTTAACTTCTGTGCATTCCATTTAGTGTGACCCATCTCTCTAGTCTCCATGTATGTCATTGAAGACATATTTGTGAGGAAAAAGTCATTGGTTTTCCAAATTCTATCATATGATATTTTATCACCAAGACTTTACTTTTCAACTACTGTTCCTTCCTTTTTGTTTCCAACTATTTTGCATTCCAGTAGCCAATAATTATCAATACATATTGGCTACCTATCTGATTAACTTCAGACCAAAAAAGTTGGCTGAATTTTTCCATATTATCATCACTAGCTTTAATGGTTGGTGCGTAAATCTGAATAATCATTGTATTAACTGCATTTTCTTGTATTCTTTAAAAAGAATCATTTTTTGAGGGGCAATATACTTTTTTGATAATGAATACAATGCCATTCCTTTTTAATTTGTCACTCCCAGAGAACCAATACTCAACTATTTCAGTTCACTAATGCCTAGAAAGAATATCATCCTTTGTGCAGTCCACTTCACTTTCATGACTTCCGATTTCCCTAGATTCATCTTTCATACATTCCACTTTCTGATTCTTACTGTATGCTTGTTGCTTTTTCTTCTCATTTTAAGCCATGTCCTATTAGCAAAAGAAGGTCCTGCAGGCCTTACTCCATTCATTTCATATGGTTGACTCTAATTTAAGAAGGCAGTTCATCCTCAGTCCTGTTTTAAGAACCTTCTGATCTGAGTGGCTGGCTCATCTTCTGGCACTCGATCTCACAATGGTGCTGCTATTCATCAGGGTTTCCATGACCATCCTCTCACCAGTAGACAGCCTACTCCCGCTACATGGTCTGCTCTGTGTCTGGAAGTTCCTTTTATACTTTTCCAGCTTTGGGTGACACTTCTAGCTTTTGAACTACTGATGGCACAGCTCCCCAAATCACAGGAACACACAAGCCACCACAGAATGACAAACTGACATACAAGCGGTAGAATTTTCTGCTAGATAAAGATAGTTTCACCTTCTAACTTGCTTATACAAAAGAACCGGGAGGATGGAGTTGATAGGTGCGTGACTGTTAACCAAAAGCCTAGAAGTTTGAAGCCACCAGCCATTCAAAGGGAGAGGGATAGGAATTGGCAGTCTGCTTCCATAAAATGTATAGTCTTGGAAAGTTTGGGGTGCTCTTCTAATCTGTCCTATAGGATCACTGTGGGTCAGGATCAACTTGGTGGGAATGAGCTTTGTTAGGCTACACATGATTATTCTAATTGCTTTCACTCGTTTCTTCTTATTTACCTCAATGACTGAAAATAAATCTGAATGAATACTCTACTGAGAGTATTTGGTCAGCAATTCCATGCTCTCCTATGTGAGTACATTGTAATGAATAAAGAAATAAGCCCTAAGGTCTTACTGCTATTTGCAAACTGGGAAATGCTTTGCAAAAGAAAAGAGGCCTATGTATTAAATATTCAGGTCGATAATTTCAATCTTTAATTTTATATTCATAATTTATTTAGTTTATTTTTCCAAGGCTCTCAATGCTGTAAGTGATTGCTTGCTGTTGTTAGGATAAATGATTATGTTATTTAGCTGAAGACAGGGTGATTTATGGCAAATCAATTTGAGAAGAACCACTTCAGGATCCACTTGTCCTTGGAAGACCTAGGTGGCCTGTACACCAATGTTGAGACTACGTTTGAGTTGAGAACTTGTGTTCTTCCTGTGCAATAGAACTGTAGTTCGCCTTGTGCTGTGAGCAAAACTTCACCAATACGCAGGCCTGTAAGTCTGCCCAAGAGCCATTCAAGTTGAACCAGGTCCTCAAGCTCCTTGATCGTTCCATAGTCACATCTTTGGGTTGACATACAGCCAGAGGGCACAGAAAAGGGGACTTATTTCACAGAACTGGCTCTTGTTTTTACAAAATATAAGGGAAGTCAACACAGTATGGAATGAAAACAACTGTGAAAATGTACAGTTTTAAAAATGCTAATTAAACCAAATGACATAAAACTTAATTTTTTCTTTCTTCCCTAGGTTCATTTGGATGCTGATGTTACATTCTTGCAAGACAGACTAAAAGGAGACAGTGTGACAGAAATAGGAATAACATTTCTGAAAAAACTAGACGAGAAAAAATATAGACGGAAAAAATGAAAAATAGTATGCAGATTACCACAGAGTGGCTAGTTGAGAAGTTAATATTAGCTGAATGTGCACAGTCATAGAAATTTTGAATTGCATAGTAGCATGAGTTTATGGATAGTTATAAATATTTAAAATGCTAGGCACTAAGGTATAAAGCTGTTTTTCCTTTGCTTACAAATTACACACATTTTCAGTCTGTGCCTGCAACATTTATACACAAATAACTCCTTATAAGATAGTAAGCATGTATCCCACATACTATAGAATCCACCTTAAAGAATCTATTCATTCCATTTACGTCTAATAACAGAAAGCATACATGTATACACACAATCTATGCAGCTGATGTATTTGTCTCTTAGCCAAATGAATGGGTGAAATGATGCAGTACAGAGTTCCCTGCTCTGTAGCCAGCATCTAGATGTTGGATCATGGATTCTGTCTGGTAGCAGAGCCATTTGTAGCACTTTCCTGTATGTCAGAGACATGACAGATGTGATTTTTCCTCATATGTCAGTTTGGTCTAGCTACTCTTGATTTGTGATTACCAACGCAAGTTATGGTGATGATCATTTTTTAAACATTTAGAAAAAAGTATTCAATTCATTTATTCAAGTTAGGCTTATTTGCTTTTTAGAGAGACTTTGCCAAATTTCTTTATGGCCAGACTAGGAAATCTTTCAAAAAGGCTCCCTGGTGTTCTTCAAGACTGCTTTCTGACTCCAGTACATCTTCACCAAAGGTTTTTAAGGGACTTTTCTATCCTCTAGAATATTCTGCTGAAATTTTAAAATGCACTGGATTAAATAAATAATTGTCTTATTAGACCACCCCCAACCATCACAATGGTCTGGATGGCAGTCCCCAATCTACCATAATCCTCAGAGAGTTCAATGACAAGCAAACGTTACGATTCATGCTACGATATCAATGTCACCCTGTGTGTGTGTGCCATGACGGTGAGAGAACTCAATTAAGACTCAAGCGCCTGAGCAGGACTAAGATGAGCAGAATGAAGAAAACCTTCCCTGCTTCAGAATAACTCAGCCACCTACACGGACACATTTACATTAGTCTCTAAGAGAGTAGAGTTGGGTTAGACTATTCCTTGCACTCATTACAATCAGAAGTAAAAAGTCTGTGAAATCTCCCATTTCCATCGACAAGAATGCACTGTGTGATAAAATGTCAGAGAATTTGTGACATAATGGAGGATATTAAAGGGAATAAAATATTTATTACTACACTTTACACATGGTAGAGAATTAGGTGAAATAAAACCTGTCCTCTCTGCAGAGGAGAAAGAGCCATAGAAAGGTGTGATAGAGACCTGCATTATAAGATGTATCTGTGGGCACTACAAGTTTCAGAAAAGGGAAGTTTCACAGAAAGAAGACATCATTTTAAATGAATAATACTTTGTTGAAGAACCCAAATTCATACCTCACCGTTTATTGCTTTCAATACATTTTCACTGGAGACTTTCATCACATCAGGAATTTTTTGAGGATTCTAAAATGGAACAATCCCCTGATTTCAGAGACCTTCTAGTGCATGCGTCTTTCAAGCCAGCCAGATGTATTTGGTTACTTGCTACTTTAGGGCTCTATGTGAGCCACATAGATTTTAGTGACTTAATAGAGGAGAGAGGAAATGCTAATTCTTAAAAGTTTACATGTCAAGAAAGAAAATCACTTAGAAATGCTGACTTCTTTATAGATTCAATTACTATTTTATGAGTTACCATACAAATGAGATGTTTGAAAAAACAGGAAAGAGGGAATAACTAAGTTACACCTCTCGGAGAGAGGAAGGTTTGGTTGCTACTCATCTCTGGAGGCCCTGTTTTACGGATGTATACTTAGGGTTGTCCCATGTACACTCGCATTCTAAAACTGGAAATTACGGAGGATGACGGTTTACAGAAGGCTGCATAACTGGGTCTGCAAAGACTTGTAAGGAGATTGTTCTGAAAGTATCAAATGCCTTAGCTTTTCCTTTGGAAAGATTGCCCAAGAATTCTCAGACTTTGCCAATTGCTACTGTTTAAAAAAAAAATTACTCCAGGAAAAGCAGCACAAAATCAGAAGTCAGGAAGTAAAATAACCCATGCCTATCATTGTTATTGCTGCAACAATGCTTAAAAATAGACAGGAGGAGAAAATCTTCACTCCCATTGTCAAAGGCCCCAAAGACTAATCTGTCTTATGGTGGCCTAAGAAATTCCAGACAGTCTGGAAGTGCCCCACATCTGTACAATGTGCTGTTCAGTCCCCAAGACAGGTGAAAAATGGGCCTCGTAAGCCGCTCTGAACACCTGTGGGCAGAGTCCCTCATAGGGATGTCAAATCAAAGGGAACAAGCAGGGGTTAAGAAGCCCAAACAAGTTACTCCAGTTCAGACAGCTCAAGAGGCAATTCTTTATAAAGAAGTCAGCTTATGCAGCCTCACAGTTGATTAGGATGGTATTTCTGTTCATAAACTGAGTCAGCTGTCGCTTGGCAAAGTATTTCCTCCACAATCTAAAGTTTAACATATTTGAAGAGTTCACTGACATCTCTAGGAACAACTCCTTAGGAACAAGAATATTTGTAATAGATTTGTCTTGCATGGAGGGAAGGAGAACAGGGAACTTGGGAGGTCATTTTTAATTCTGGGTGGAAGATTTTTTAGGTAAAATGGTAAATGTAAATATTCAGGTCCAGAAAAGGTCTTAGAGATTAATAGAAATATGTTAAATTAAACATAAATAAAAAAATAGATAGTGGTGTAGTGGTTGTGCGTGGGAGGGACTGCGGCCCACTGGGATGGAGGTTCAATTCCAGCTCACAGGAGCAAAGGCTGGGCCTCCTGCTCCCACCACCAGAGGGCAGTTATGCCTAAAAATAATTAAAAAAAAAGATAACTAGAGAGAGAGAATTGCTGAGACCTGAAGGGTTGTTTGGATGTGATGAGAAGTCCAGAGAAAAGTCAATTGAATAAACCATTCCATAGATAGCAAGAAAGCCATGAGAACTAATTGGTCCAGACAAATGATGCCATGGGTTTGAATTTTACAAATCCAAACTGGGAACTTCTATAGGACAAGCAACCCACTTTCTTTAATATGTAAATGATAAGGAGAAGGAGGGAAGGAGTGGAGAGGGAGAGAGAGAGAGAGAAAGCCTATAGAGTAAAATATATGGAGATAAATCAATGAATACAGTATATGAACTTACTTGAACCCCAATTCAAACAATTAGTACACAAAAGGCAAGCAAGATTATGACTGGATATTTGATATTAAATTATTATTGTGACTTTTAAAATATGTTATTTTAGTTATTTTTAAACATGTTTTTCTATTTGAGATATACAGCTAATATTTACAGATAGCATAATGTGGTGGCTGGGATATGTTCTCTTGCTTTGATCAATCTTCTCTATTTCACCTCTCTGTTCGAATATCCACGGCAACAGCTTCACAGAACTCACAGACAAAATTTATGAGTGAAAGGGTTTGTTAAAGAAGTTACCAAATTCTAAGATCAGTGAGAAAACTCAGGGTTGAGTTCGTTAGTCAGGACATGTTACAAAGTTCTTTCAGTTAATTCTAGAAGCTTCTAATAAATCCTTGTTAAAAATGTTAGCAATTGTTAAATCTAGGTCTGTGGTCGTTCATTATAATATCTTTTTCTATTTTTCTCAGTTTATATAATTTTTTTACTAACTCTCCATTATCTACTGTGTGTAGGGCTGTCAATTTCCTGTAAGGTTGTCTGTGGGCAGCCATTTATCTTTTTCTCCAACCCTTGCATCCAGTGCTGGGTGATACTGAAGAAGTTAGCTCCTGAATACACAGTGCTGGTCATGCCTCCGTGAGTTTCCCAAGCTCTTCCTTCTTCCTGCAATGCTCTTCCCCTGTGTGTCACTGGATATGGGTTTCATCTTTCAAACACATCATGGTTCACCCTTTAAACCTTCCCTCACCACTCCTCCTCAGCCCCTTACTTCCTTTGCAATTATGTCTTGCCTCTTTCCATATACAGTTGAGGAAGCACCTGGGAAAATTACTACTCCCCACTGCTAATTCTCTAACATGTACATGCATTAGTCTTTGCACACTGTCTCATTGAGTTGCAATCATCACTTATTTGATGACAGGATGCCATGGATTCAACACGAGGGGCTTTCAAAATGGTCATGGTGACATTTAATTGTCTTTTAATTCTGTTTGTCCATGAGCTTTGAAAAATCCACTTCTGTGTCAGCTTACCTGGGTCATGGTTTGATAGTTATGTAATGATAACTTTGGCTATAATGTGATGATTAATCACCCCCATGATGTGATCTGATGTAATCAACCAATCAAGTGTAAGAAGACTGATGTGGGATGAAAAATGTTTTACCCAACCATGATCTAAAGTAAAGAGACTTTTCTTGGGGTGTGACCTGCATTGTACATGATCTTATAATAGACTAAAGAAAAAAGAAGTCAGCACAGAAATAAAGGACCTCAGAACTACCAAGAAAGAAAATCTGGGTCTGAGTGCATTCTTTGGAAAACAGGGTTTGTGTGCTGAAATCCTCAGAGACCGAGGGAAAGACTGATGCCAAAAAGCATGAAGATGTCCGTGCAATGCTGGGGTCCACAGAAACTGTGAGCGGGTCATGATCTTCCCCAGGGCTGACACACACAGAGAAAACCTTTCCCCACTGTTCAGATAGTTAGTCTTCTACGTCATGGAGAAGAATCTCTTATAGCAGCACTAGATAATCAGGACAGAGGCCTGCTCCCCACAATAGTTTGTGATCATGTCATATGTATTCAGTAATTTGCTATTAAATAAAACTGACTGCTGCTTGTAATGTTTCGGTGATGTTTCCAATAAAGGGAATAGCTAAAATGAATACTTATCTATTGAGTAGAATATTATTTTCCATACTCGAGATTCTGTTTCATCTTACCGCACCGTGACTCTCCTCAGAGCGGATGAATATGACTCCAGACACTTTATCATGTTGAATCGGTTCAGGAATCTCCAAATATGAAGCAGAAGTGCATGCCACATAGGTCTTTCTTTCTGTAGAGCAAGGGCCTTCTTGTGGAGACCTCTGGAAGACAGAGGGATTGCAGAAGAAGATGGCGAGGCCATTGCCTCGCATCCACATATCCCCTCCATACACTTTTGTGATTATTTTTAAGTTTCCCCTTTCTTTTAAAATTTACTTTGAACAAAGAATGCCTCATGCAAATAGTTTAAAGAGTTAGTCTCAGAGTGATATTCACCTGGCTACTTCCCCATCCTACTCCACTCGACCCCACCCCCCCACCCCACCACCTGTGCCTTCACCGCCACTTCCAGCTTCACACACCTTGTCTCTACTCTCATAACTGATTCTTTGGGAGCTTTGGATTTCTTTATACAACATTATTATAGAGCTCTTTCTTTTTATAGTTTGTAGCATTATTTTCTAATTTCTTCTGGGGAAAAGACGTGGCTTTCTCTCACAGGAAGCCTCCACCCCCATCACACACATCAGTAGCTTGTAGATATGGTAGTGAAGGTAAGGTCAAGGTTCAGAGGTTACACTACCAAGACAGTGTAAACATTATTGACCCCTGGGGCATAGTAGCCTTTTCTACAACTTCTGATTTTCCCTAGAGAGCATAATGGAATGCTTTATACAGTTTATTAGCTGTGCCCAAACTCTTCCCCAACCAACATTTTCAGAAGCATTGACTTCCCTTCTAGTATATCTCCTAAAATAATTTCTCTCACGCCTTCTAATGGGGTCCTGTTGATCAGTGAATGCAGGGAGGGTGGAGATAGGCTTACACTGACTCACAATTTAGAACAAAACGTTGATGTCTGTGAGAACTGCAACTCAGGAAGAAGATATTCATCCATCAGGGCTTGGGCATGTGCCTTAACTCATCAAAATCACAGAACTTCTCTTGAAATGCACACAAAACAAAGCTCACTATATTGTCCTGCGGTCATCAGGGAAGATGAGTCTGTGACATTCAGGTAAATGAGATACGATCTGATGTCACACAGCTGGTAGAGGAAAAGAGAGGACATTACAGTCAAACATTAACAAACTTCACAGGACTGTTTATGTACCACAGTATAAAAAAATCACCCCCAAGTTTAGTGGACTAAACAATAAGCATTTATTTTCTCACAGTTTTGGTGCATCAAGAATTCAAGGGAAACTGGTCTCAGTGAATCTGTTTCAGGGTCTTGCAGAAGCCTATGGCTAGAATGTTCGTAGGATGTGCAGCCATTTGAAGGTTTTACACGGGCTGGAAATGTGCTTCCAAGATGGCTTCCTCAGGTGACTTCCAGAAAATCCTCCCCACTGTGCTTCACCATAAGCTACTCCAGTGTCCTCACAGCTCAGCAACTACAGTCCGTTAGAGTGAACAATTCATGAGAAAAGAGATGGCATGGTCCATGCTCACCTGTTTCTGAAGATCTATGGACCTCTTCACAACCATTTCTCCCATTCACTAGATGTGCTCACTGAATACTCTGCAAATGTTGTTGGCTCTTACAGATTATGGGCTTATACTTTGTGTCTTGTAGGGATGATAAATTGGGGAACATAAATACGAATTTCAAAGTAGGTCATTGTCTTGACATCTTTTTTCTTATGTAGTCAGATTACCTGTCAATGGCTCTTCTGCTCTGCTTTCTGGAGAATAGAAACTGAATATTAGCATGAGGAAAGGCAAATTGGGAAGGCAAGATTTCACGGTGTACATTTAAGCACAATTCCCAGGTATTTGATATTGTGTCCTTGCCTTTGGTAGTACCTCGTAGTCCACAGTTCAAAAGTCTCTTTAAAAACTGTATCTAGAAATTAACTTCCATCTTCTTCCACTGTCGAAAGGAGCAATCATTCAGTTGCATTGAATGGGGAAACAAACTGAGGGATTAATTCTTTCCTAAACAACTTTTCTGTCACTCCTGTTTAAAGATTTTCCTGGAGCTTCATTTCCAGAAGTGACGAAGGCTGCTAATTCTTAAGTTGCTTCAGATTTGATGGTGCAAATCATATTAACTATATCACTCGCTACTGTTCTCCAGTTCTGGATTGGGATTCAGATGTTTCAGGTCTGTTAGGGCAATTACCACCTACCATCTGTTTTTTAGCTTCCAAATCACGTGTTTTTGCCTCCTTTCCTGTTCTCTGGTTGCTTTATAATATTAAAAACAAACCCCCCCCCAAAAAAAAAAACCATTACTCTTATTTTATTGTAGCTGGATGGGCTCTTTCAACCCAGCAAGTTTAAACCAGAGGAATCGAGCTAAATTTTCTTTCTCTACCAACAGTGGTATGTGGAGTGGGGCTATAGAGGACCTGGAATAAAGATTTAGACTTTGGGAAAATTAAATGACCGTTTTAAAGGATAATGGCAGCCACATCTGCAGAGGGCATTAGGCGGCTTCTAGTTGAAATAAGTGTGCTTGAGTCTGGGAAGGTTGTAGAATTGGGTTGGTATGTACAGTGGGAAGCAGAGTTTAAATGAAAGAATGTAGGCTCCTTCACGTTATTCTTCTTAGATTGCATATGACTTGAATAAAAACAGTTGTCTCATCAAGAAGACTTGAGCAAAGCTGAGAGCTAAGAAAGGGGTTAGGATTGTTTTGATTTTTTAGGAGGAAAAACATCTGCTTTTGATTTGATACACTGCACTCTCACTCTCTTCAAGTGTTTTTAAGTATCTTTAAACTACCTCAACCCCAAAAGATCTGGTCTTCATGAACTAAAATATGGTTTAATAAATCTCCTATGTACCCATCTATATTTTGACCATTTCAATAAATTGCCCCATAATCTGACCATGTCTCACATTTGTGTTTATTTATTGAAGCTACTATTTAGACAGCACATGAATAGAGTATGTGATTTAAGGATGTGACTAAGTAAGCGAAACAACAGTTGATGGTCAACTGTTTCTGGTTATCTGAAGTATGTTTCCTACCGTGTATTCTGTGGAACAGCAATCGCCCTTATGTTATTCAGTCATCCATTTAAAACAAAGTCATACATATATATGCATATATACATATATGTCTGCTCTCTTTATGCTATCATCTGCCTTTAAGAAATATAGCTCAACATCACAAAGGCCTAATTAATGAACACAGAGTTTTATGGTATAGAAATATTCATGTATATGCTAAAATGCAACTAATCTGGTGACTGACTTATTGTCTATTGTTCTATATCTTGTGTCTTAATTTTTAAAGAGCTATTTATAATATTTAAAATTTTTCCTTAATAAAATATCAGCATTAGTTTCATTGATCAGTTTGGGGCAGTTTTGTTGCTGGTTCAAGATATTGCTCTCTCTATATATATGTATATACATATAGGCCTTCTAAAATCATGATAGGAAGAACAAGACATATTGCTTTAAAATGATACGATGAGGTATGTGATCAGGTGTTAACTTGATTCTGAAAGCGAAAATTACAAGAATTCAGAGAAAGAAGAAATTTCCCTGCCCTCATATGTTTTGGGACGGCAGTGAGGAGGAAGCAAGATATGAAATGGAGGTTAAAATGAAAAACATGTGCTTAGACATAGTCTTTTTTTTGAGACATAGTCTTTATTGAGTCTCTAGGGCTCCTGCATTTCTTGTTAGTTGGCCCGAGATATAAGGCTTTGGCTCCTTTTTTCCCAGGTCATTTCTCAGGGTTGTGCTTCTCACTGGCAGCCTAAATAGATGAAGGGCTGTATCCTCAGTAGCAGACTCAATTACTGAACACCAAGTGAGAAAGCAAATAGAGTCCAGTCAAAGCAGACCCCTAGGGTTTCTGAGACTGTGATGGTTTATAGGAGTAGAAAGCCCCGTCTTTCTCCTGTGGAGCTACTGCTGGCTTTGAACTGCCAACTATGCAGATCACAGGCCAATGCTGACTGTATCAGCAATGCTCCATAAACCTCGTGATGGTAGAGCGAATTCCAATGCCTAATGACCTTACAGGCTAGAGCAGAACCTACCGTGGGGTTCCAAAGGCTGGAAACCACTACAGAAGCAGAACACTGCATCCTTTATCCACACAGAGGAAGGCAGATTGGAATGAGTGACTTTTAGGTTCGAAGTTCAGTGCTCAACCACTAGGCCACCAGGGCTCTAAATCAATAGCCTAAATCAATAACACCAATTTTATTACTACTGACCATGCACATTAGTTTCCTAAAGTGCACAGTCTTTCCAGAAATGCAGCCTACTGTAAACACAGGTATCCATCTCAGTTTTCCACATCTCCCCCCAACCCCCGAAACTTGCAGTCAGGGAGAACCAAAGGCAAACACTATTTTTATGCTGTTTAATAATCTTTTCTCCACCTCGAAATTCCATGCCCTCTGCCAGCATCCAGGAAATAGTAACACACCGAGAAATTATAAGTAGGATAAAATTAAAACCCAGGACTGCCATTGGGATAAAAGAATTAAAAATTCACCAAATAAAGTGAAGCTGAACATGCTTCTTTCATGTTATGATTGTGATGATACCTGACCCCAGCGTGGCACTTTCAATCATTATGTGAGATTTGGACAGTGAGTAAGAATTGATGGCATTTGAATTATGGTACTGCAGGAGAATGTTCAAATTTCCATGGAGTACTAAAAGAACAAACAAAACCTCTTGGGAGAAGTACAGCTAGAGTGCTTCTTAGAGGCAAGGATGGCGAGGCTTCATCTCACATACTTTGGGCATGTGATGAGAGACCAGTCCCTAGAGCCAAACATCATTCAGGGAAAAAGAGAAGGCCCCCACCTCAATAAGAAATGCTCAGTGGCTGCCACAAGGGGCTCAAAATAGGAGCAGTTGTGAATTTGGCACAGGACTTGGTAGTGCCTAGATCATACATTGCGTTGCTAGGGGTCAGTGCCAACTGGATGGAACCTAACAACAGCAATTATAAAAGAATGTGCAAAAAAAAAAAAGAATGTGCTTTATCTTCATTCTTTCATTTCCTTTTTTTTAAAATCACTCTATTGGTGGCTCATAAAACTCATCACAATCTATACATATGTCCACTGTGTGTCAGGCACATTTATACACCTGTTGCCCTCAACATTCTCAAAATAATTTCTTTCTATTTAATCTCTTGGCATTGAAGTCTCATTTTCCCCCTCCCTCCCTGCTCTCCCCTCCCTCCTGGACCCTTGATGATTTATAAATTACTGTTATGTTGTCATATCATACACTGTCCAATGTCTCTCTTCACCTACTTCCCTGTTGTCCATACCACAGGGAAGAGGTTATATGTAGACCCTTGTAATCGGTTCCCCCTTTCTACCCCACCTTCCCTCCACCATCCCAGTGTAGCCTCTCTCACCACTGGTCCTGAAGGGATCATCTGTCCTAGGACAAGAGAATAGCAAGTGATCCAATATCTGTGGCAAGAAGGGTGTGAGAGGCCTAGGACGTATCGATCAAGGGTAAGTAATTGAGGATAAAATACTGAAATCCAAATGAAGGCTGAGCATGATAGTGCTACACGAGGAAAGTAAAAGGAAATAGAGAAAAGACCTAAGAGGCAAAGGGTATTTAGAGAGATCTAAATACAGTCATGTACATACATAACTATATTTATATATGATGATGGGGAAATAGATCTACATGCATATATTTATGGGTTCAGTATTAAGGCAGTAGATGGATATTGAATCTCCACACAAGTACTTCCTCAATGCAAGAACACTTTGTTCTAGTAAGTTGGCATTCCATGATGTTCACCTTCCTGACACAATCACTGAAGACAAATATGTGCGTAAGCAAATGAGGTAAAGAAAGCTGATGGTGCCCAGCTATCAAAAGAGATAGCATCTGGGGTCTTAAAGGCTTGAAGGTAAACAAGTAGCCATCTAGCTCAAAAGCAACAAAGCCCACAAGGATGAAGCACACCAGCCTGTGTGACCACAAGGTGTCAAGGGATCAGGAATCAGGCATCAAAGAGCATTTATTTTTTAAATATTACTTTAATTAAACTTTCTCCAGTGTAACTATTCTTATTCTGTTATCACTCTCACTGATGTTTGCAGCAAAAATGCTTTTATCCTGGTAGCTCAGTGCAAACAATTTGACTAAATAAAGGGTATGTCATTCTTCAGTCAACACTGAATCACACAGGTCTACTTGCTGTACCAGTCTGATGTTGTACATTCTGACACATATGCACTGCCACTGAGTCAATTCCATCTTATAGGATTGAGCATAACTGTCCCTATGGGTTTCTAAGACTGTGACTCTTTACAGAAATTGTTAGGTCCACATACCTTATATACTCTTGGTTTTCTAGTGGGTATACTTTCATACAATGAGAGTTTACTATTGAAAATGACTTGAAACTAATATCTGTCCCAAACTGAGAAATCATCATATCAAATAATCCAATTTTAATAAACCTGGTCACTAATTTGAGTTCTGGTTCCCTTCCTTAGTATATTACAATTAAAACAATTTCTTTGCACTATATCTGCTACTTTGGCCCAAATTGCTGATAGAATGAAAGCTCAACAAAAATGATTGTGGCAGTCATATACTTGATGTCAATTTCATGATTGGAAGTCTAGGAGTGGAGTCTAGCCTGTTTGGAGATAGCCAATGAGGCCTCTGTGGGCATGGTTTTCTCTGAGAATTGTGGGAAGTCTCAGGATATTTCCCTCGTGGAGACGAGAGACCATCTCCCTAGTTGTTGAGAGACAGTTTACTGACAAGACAAGATGGCAGTGTCTGAGGAACTGGAGGAGCTGGAGAAGAAGCTACACGGCCTTACCCTGATGGAACCAGACCTATGAAGCTGGAGAAGCCACGTGGAGACCCCTGCCAGTGCTGAGTTGTTTCTACCATCACTGGATGTTGTGGATGGACCCTGAGCCCTAGAAGTGAGGAGCCATGGGGAGACCCCTGCCAGCACCAGGATGCTTCGACTGCACGTGCTTTGTGAGTCAAAAGGAGACTTTATAGACTGGTATGGTACGTATGGGCTAATGTTGGATTTATGATCTTGGACTGGACTGGGTTGGGATGCTTTCATTCCTTTTGTATATAAACCATTCCCTTATATCCATATGCGTGTCTGTGCATCTGTTTCTCTAGTCTACCCGGACTAACACAATGATTACCACCCCTTTTGAAAGTTTTCATTGTTAACAAGGTCGCTCCTGATTTTCCTCTAGCTCGGCAAGAAGTGTGCGCTTTTGCTAAGGCCTCTGCCTGTTCACAAATGAATGCCTCCAGAAAAGTACAACAATGGCTGCCAATCATGTTAGAAGGTTTTCTGGTTTCATACCCATGCTTCCATAACTAGCCTTCCATACTTTTCTTCTTTGATATTTTTAGCTGATTTCCCCCAAATTACCAGATCTGAGATATACTCCTTCCTGCTAACCTGCCTAAGCTTTTAGTTATTGTGAATGCTTTTATAGGTCTTGCTAAACATATCATATAATGTGTTTTTATTGCATTACAACACTGAAGACATCTTCCAGGTAATGACTTCCATATTGAAGAATGTTTTTCAAACATCAAAATTATCTGCAGTTAAAAAGTCAAAAGAGAAAACACTTAGCATATTTCAAACAGAAAGAGCTGAAGAAAACAATTTAAGTCTCTAGTTGTAACAGTGAAGGATTCTATAGGCAAATATTGAAGGATGCAGGAAGTGACAAAAAAAAAAGATGAAGGAACACCTAGTGTCATTGTACCAGAAAGAACTGGTCGACATTCTGACATCTCACAAGTTAAATCCTGAACTGACACTTCTACGAGAAGCAAACTAAAGTGCACTGAAGAAATCCATGAAATACAAGGCCCCGGGGATTTGGTGGAACACCAAGGGAAACGCTTCGACAAGCTGATGAAGCACGGGAGGCACTCACTGGTCTTGGCCAACTGACCGGAGGAGATAGATATCTGTACCCATATCTGCACCCTTTCAAAGAAAGGTGGCCCTGCAGCATGTGGACATGATCAATATTATTATCAACATCGTTAATGCACACACTTAACATTCGACAATAGTTGTGGCAGTTAATCAATATGGAGTCATAATAGATACATGCCAAATTCCAAAGAGAAAAGCATAATGAGGGATATCATTGCTGATATCAGGTGGATTGTAGTCCAAAGCTTTGAAAATGAGAAGCATACTTCCTTGTGTCTTATTGACTATGCAAAGGCAAGAAAAGTATGTGTCAGGGCTATATCCCCTAACCACACTTATTCATTCTTGATGCTCAGCAAATCATTTGAGAAATTGGGCCATGTGAAGAAGATCCGGTGGCACCAGTAGCAGAAGAAGGTTCATTAAAAATCTCTGATATGCCGATGACACAACCTATCTCACTGACTATGAGACGGACTAAAGCAAATATTGATGAAGATCAAAGAAGCCTTCAATATGGATTACAACTTAATGTAAAGAAATCCAAAATCTTCACACAGGAACCAATAGGCAACATCATCGGAAATGAAAACAGAAAAGCAAAATGTCACTGATTTAATTCTGCTTGGATCCACAAGCCATGCTCATCTAGCAGCAATCAAGAAATCAAATGGCATGTTGCATTTGGAATATCAAATTACATGTTGCTCCAGAAGTCCTCTTTAATGTGCAGCCGTCCACAGGTGTCAGCTTGAGGACACAGCTGTGCCTGACCTAAGGTATGGAGCTCTCAAGCCTCCCTCCTATGCATGGGAAAGTCAGATGCCATACAGAAAAGACCACAGAAGAATTCATGCATTTGATTTGTAGTGCTGATGAAAAATAATACAAGTACCATCGACTCTCAGAAGAATAAACAAATCTGTCTCGGAAAAAGTGCCACCAGAATCTTCCTTAGGAGCGAGGATATTTTTGGACATGTAGTCAGTAGAGACCAGTCCTTGGAAAGTCATTGTTTGTAAAGTAGAAGGTCAGAAAAAAAGTGGAAAATCCGTGGTCATCACGATCGATGGACACAGTGGCTGGAACAATGGGTTAGAGGGTGGACTCAAGAATGACAAGATTCTGCTCATCAGGAAAATCACTTCATTGTTGGATTGGACCTCCAGAGAGACACTCAAACCTTTGCCGTGCTCACTTTTGCATCCCTGAAGATGAGTCATCATTGGAACAAAAGCTCTGAGAATGAAGACAGGAACACAGGAATGGAACCAGGAATTCTGGGTCAATCATAAATTGACATCTAGTGAGGAGAAAAAAGAGTTCATTCAGGCGAAAGGCCTGAGGACTGGAGCTTTTCAAAAGGAACAGCGAATGCTGAAGAAATGACTACTGTCTAAAGAGAATTTTTCCGTAAGATTTTGAGAAGGACGTGTACAGATGCAACTTTGCCATCACCTTCTTCCTGGGGAGAGGGGCCCTGAGAAGAGCCTGGAATTGGCTCCCAATGGGCAAGCATGACCCAGACAGCATACAGTGAACTGCAGTAAACCTTTCCTGCCTGAGTCCAGGAGGGACCACTGTTATCTGTGAAAGTTCCAATGTGGCCAGAAATAGCCTGCCTGTGGGTTTCCAACAGCTTCAGGTCCCATGAGAGTTCAAAAGCACACAGGAGTACCTGGCCAAATTGAGCTACAGAAAATGCTAATAAAATGTTACTTGAAAGCTTTAAAAAAGTGGGGTGGGGGGGCGGCGGTTGGAACTACAGTCTGGACCTTTAGTAGAAGAGCCATTTGTGTGATCTGCACCATCTAGGAGTGTGGGTGTGGATCTCAGAACTCCAGTGCTGGACAATGACTGAGATGGCTCACCCAGATTTAAGATCGGCTTCATTTTCAAGTCAGTTATAGCTATTTTTAAATAAGCTTCAATTCTCCTCTCCTGGTGTCCTGAGGGAAAAAAAGGGTTCAAACTTCTTGTAAAAAATATATATATATAACTCTTTGGAACTTCAAAGGAACCAGGATTAAGATCTTAGCCTGTGAGAGGAATTGTTTGTTAAAAGATGCTTTGGGTAGAGTGTCTTTTTGCCAATCCAAGAAGAATGCACCAGTCAACATGTTCTAGGAGATTAGAAAATGCAATTTGTAATGCTAAAAATTTGTAGCTAAATAATTCCTTTTTAAAAAATAAAACAAACATGTATCCCTTTGATACCTTTGAGCACATACTCATTTGTTTCATCCGTCTGATGCAAATATTGCTGTTCTTCTATAGGAGACCTGGTGGCATATTGGGTTATCTGTAAGACAGCTAACTCTCAGATCAGAAGTTCGAATCCATCAGTAGCTCCAGAGTTAAAAATTGGGACTTTCTGCTCCTGTGAACATTTACAGTCTTGAGAACATACAGGGGCAATTCTCCTCTATTCTGTAGGGTACATATGAGTCAGAATCCACTTGACAGCAATGAGTTTGTTTTGCTGTTCTGTCGTTTTATAATTTGGAACACTACAGTATCTCCCTGGTGTTGATGACTTCTTATTCCTGAATCTGTCTCCCTTTCAATAAATCACTTCATTTTGTTGTTGTTGTTGTTGTTGTTGTTGTTACTCAAGTGTTAGATTGCTATTTTTTTTAATACTGAAGGTATCATAAAATAATACACATACAACTTCCTATCTGAATATATTTCCACGTTCTTGGTTTTTTTTTTCCAAATCTCAGAAATAACTGTCATGGTTTCAAGGCTATGACCACCTACAGTCTACAAGGACTATCATGTCCCCTTGTTTTGATGAACATGTTTTCTTCTGTCTGGTTATCTCAAAATGACTAAGATCTGACTCAGTCATCAGATGATTTTAGGACTGTGGAGAATGTGCGCAGTGGTTTTTCATTTCGTTCAAGGTAAAAGTCTGAGTCCTTACAGTATCCTAAAGGTCTTTCATATTCTTGCCCACTCCCTTGCCTTTCTGATCTCCTGGAATGCTCTTGCTTCTCCTTCCTTAAGACACTCAGGCCTGTTTTTTGAAGTCATTTCCGGAAGAGGACGGCCCTTCTCTAACACCTACATTCCTAAAATTCTCTTAAAATGCTCTATTAGAAAAAGAGGACTCCTTTTCTTGGCAGAGCTCTTATTTTGCTTAA